>JANEYF010004419.1:0-160655 GCA_029963845.1 Rhamnusium bicolor | reverse complement strand
GCGGGATTAGATAAAAATTTGTACTTAGCACGTTATGAAAAGTAATTTTGCTTGACTCATGTAATTTGTAAAATATTACATTCGTCAAATAAAATTAGTCTTTTCATAACTGGTTACGTAAATAACTATTTTAGACCGAAAATCTCAAGTCTATATTTACATATTATGAAAATACACTAAATTTATTTTAAGGTGACATTTTATGACTAGCAATAGTTGGATATGGTATACTGCTTTTTTATTGTTTCCATTCTGTATTTCTTTTGATATATTAATTACCTAAATAAATACAGGGTGTCTCACAATAGGAACTGCATCGATCGATATGGGAAAAGTACGCACCAAAAAATTTTGAAAATTTAGGGAGCTACTAATGGCAGGGTGGCAGTAACTAAAATAATTACAAGTATCCGGAACTTTCGGTTATACCGGAAGTCGATACCAACTTGCTTATTATAAATGTAACACCCTATATATTTTAGGGTTTTCGAAAGGAGCATAAAATTCGAGTCAAAAACATGTAGGATACCCTATGCCTAAACCTAACCGTAGATATTTGACATTTTAAAAATATTGACAGGTGTAATGGTTTACAATAACCTTTATAACTTTCTTCTGGTAAAAGATACTCATTTGAAAGACCATAAGGTGAACTACGCTCTACAGTTTAAAGAAATTCAATAGTAGTATACGAAGTATTCAATTTTTTGACGTTACATTTTGTAAACTACAAGCCGCAAAACTTGCTCAAGTCAAATGGAATTTGAATATTTTAGTTGTATTGGGCACACTGCCGTTAGTAGCTCCCTAAAATGGATTTTTTACATCAAATTATGTATAATTAAATTCCTTTTTTTATATAAGCATTGTGAGGGTTAAAGTTACAACTTTTTTGAAATATTTGCGATTTTCTTAGAAATTCAAGAATTTTTAGTAAAAATTTTATCAAATTAACCATGATTAGAAACAATCAGAATGTCAGTCATTCTCTTATGTCAAAAATTGCCACTGTGTTTAAATTACACCCACGAAGACTTCTTGAATTTGTTTATCATTTATGGAGAAAGTGATAAAGTAATATCAAGAACTTGATGATTCCATTTTAATTTAATAATTGTTCAAAATTCCGCCCTCGAACCTCCACACATTTTTCGCATCTTCGGATTAGTTCTTCATGGGTAGCTCTTCTAACTGAAACCTGTGATAAGTTTTGAAATGTATTTCTTACTCTCTTCATACAATCTTTAATAGTTGTTAATAGGCTCTCATAAACTTTATTTTTAATGGTTCAAAATAAAATAATCTAAAAGTGGTAATTCGGGCGAGCGAGAAGGCAATAAAGGTCCATTATTGGCGATCCATTGATCATAAAAGTTTCTTGTAAAAAATTATTTATCAACTACGCGTTATGTGGGGAGCACCGTCGTGCTGATAAAAAATGTTTCTATGTATGGCGAGAGGTAAATTTTTAAATAGTTATTATTCAAATTTTGTAAAATATTTAGATCATTCACCTAATAAAAAAAACAAAAACAAAAAATTAACTATACATATTAGCAGAAGAAGAAATCTTTATAACTTACTGTTTAAAATTTCCTGATAAAAATTCTAATGCCACCACTCTATCGTTTCTTATGGCACAGTAAACATTAAACTGCCAACTTTCTTGAATATTTCGCTCCCTAAACACATTAGGATTCGAATCACTCCAATAATGCGAATTGTGTCGATTAAAAAATCCATTTTTGGTAAATTTAGCTTCATCTGACCATATAATATTTCCCAAATAAGAATCGGCGTCTACAGACCTTATTAGAATAAATTCACAAAAATTTTCTCTTCTTAGGAACTCTGTTTCTTTTAATCATTGAACCATTTGGAACGAAAACGGGTGAAATTTATGTTTAATTAAGATTCTGTGAACTAATCCTTGCATAGTCCCGATTCCAGAGCAACTTGTCTTAATGACATCATTGAAAATGCATGAAAATATCCCAGAATTGCTATTTCTACGTTTTCGTCATCAACAATAGGCTTTCGCTTTTGAATTCTTGCCTTGACAGAGCCATAGTTTTTAAAATTATGCAGTATGCGCTTTGCAGTGTTTGGTGACGGTTTCCGTTTTTGTGGATATCGAGTAGCAAATGTACTACAAGTTTTTGATATTACGTTATCATATTGTTCATAAATAATAAACAAATTCAAAAAGTCTTCGTGGATGTAATTTAAACGCGGTGGCATTTTTTGACATAAGAGAATGACTGACATTACTGATTGTTTCTAATCATGGCTAATTTGATAAAATTTTTACTAAAAATTCTTGAATTTCTAAGAAAATCACAAATGTATCAAAAAAATTGTAACTTAAACCCCCACAATATCAGAAAAAAGGAATTTAATTATACATCAAATCAAATTCAAATCAAATTCATTTATTTTGTTTAAGGACAATTCAACTTGTATAACAATAGTCAGTAGGTAAAAACAAAAACAATCTAAAAGACAAAAGAACAATAAATACTACTTAATCTAAGCAAAAAACTCAGATAAGGAATAAAAACATTTATCAACTAAAAATAATTTCAGTTTTTTCTTAAACTTGTATAAATTAGTATCATTTTTTAAATTATCAGGCAAATTATTAAAAATTTTCAGTCCTAAATAATTTGGTGATTTATTTGTGACTAATAATTTAGAAAAAGGTACATGAATATCATTGCTATGCCTAGTATTTACGCTATGTATGTCTTTATTAAGGTAGAACTTATGTATATTTTTAAAAACGTATATACACATTTCAAATACAAACAAAGATGTTAATGTAAGAAGTTTAAATTCTACAAAAAATGTTTCTGCAAGTGTGTGTACTAGGCAAACTCGCCATGTTGCGCAGAATACGTTTTTGTGATGTAAAAACAGTATGTGATAGTGTGGACTCACCCCAGAAACAGACACCATATCGTAGACGTGACTCTACCTGTGCATAATATAAATTTATTAATTGTTGTTTCGTTAAAATTTTTTTCATATTTTTAAATAAAAAATTTATTGAATTCAAAGTAGAAACCAGAAGATTGCAGTGAACTTTCCAATTGAGACATTTGTCTAAATGAATTCCTAAAAAACTAACACTGTCTGCAGCAGCACTATCAAGAACAGTATTATTAATATTTACTACTACATTTTCACACTTTTTCTGTCTATTATGAAATCTGATCATTTGTGTTTTATCAGCATTGAAATATAAATAGTTCTAATTAAACCAGTTACACACATTTTCCAAAGTTTTGTTAATATCATTACACAGTCTGTCGGACGATTTGTTCGAAATAATTAAAGACAAATCGTCAGCATACATAGTAAAGGAAGTTTTACCTAACACTGATTCAAGTGAGTTGACATATAAAATAAAAGTACAGGGCCAAGAACTGAACCTTGCGGTACACCCATTTCAACAAGGCAAGAGTTAGAATTTATCTTTTTCACTGAATCACGACTAGTATATTGCAAAGAAACATATTGTTTACGCAGTTTAAGAAAAGAAAGGAGCCAGTTCAACGGAGGACCCCGTATGCCATAATCATAAAGTTTATCGAGTAAAATATTATGATTTACGCAGTCAAATGCCCTACTGAGGTCACAAAAAACCCCAACAGGACATTCGCCTGCGTCAATACACCTAATGACTTCGCTAAAAAAAGAATTTGTGGCAGTAATGGTGGACATTCCAGAACGAAAACCGTGCTGGTTATCAGATAAAATGTTAAATTTATTTAAGAATATTGTCAATCGATCTAAATAAGCATACTCGAAAACTTTAGAAAAGCCAGACGGGACAGTAACTGGTCTATAATTTTCTAAAAACATTGGATCTTTTTTTTTTAAAAATAGGTACCACTTTTCCTTCCTTTAATAAATCGGGAAAAATACCATTTAAAAAAGATAAATTCACTAGGTATGTTATTGGACCTATTATTAATTTCAACACACGTTTAATTAAAAACATTGGAACATCATCTGGTCCTGCAGACCTTTTATTTTTCAGTTTATTTTTTTAATAAACTTAACAGTTGATCTTCAGTGAAAGGTTCTAGAAAAAAAGTATGATTTACTTTTATCTTATTTGGTATTACAATATCAAGAGTAGATATTTTGTCAACGAAACTCTTTGGGGCATCAATAAAAAAAGAATTAAAAGTTGAAGCAACTTCCTTGGGATTTTCTATTATTCTTTCATTATTTTTTATTATTATATTATTTTTGATTTTCTGTTTATTAGAAATTTCTGCTACGACTTTCCAGGCTGCGCGTGCTGGATTTTCTGAACTAAATATTTTATTTTGATAATATTCTTTTTTTGTTGTTCTGATTAAGGAAGTATGTCTATTTTTTGCTATTTTATAAGCAGGAATCAGATCAGGATAAATTTGCTTTAATCGAAAAGTCCTTTAAGATCTGAGCTAGAATGTTTAATTAAATCATTTACCCATGTTTTCCCTTGGTTATTTACATTATGCCTACGTTCAGGGAAAATTACGTTAAAATGATACATAAATATATCATTAAAATAATGAAATCCTTCATTTATGTCAATTAGGCCGTACAAATAGTGCCAGTTTTCATTATTTAAAGAATTTTCAAATTGGGTTATATTATTTTCATTAAAGTTTCTCCTGATGTAACTTTTATTGCGAACAACTGAGCCATAATTATCTACTTCTAATAATACTGTTCTATGATCTGAAATAACATTATCAAGTACGCAACACACTCCTTCATTACCAAAATTTATAAAAATGTTATCAATTAGCGTGCATGTAGTGCCCGTTACTCGGGTCGGCCACTCTACCACAGGTTTTAGATTAAAACAAGATAAAATGGTACACAAACATTTAAAATCACTATTATTATACATATCGAAGTTAAAATCGCCACAAACTATAATATTTAGATTAGGCTTAAACAAAATATTCAAAATGTCTGTAATTTTATCAAAAAATAAAAGCTACATCTCCCGAAGGAGCTCTATAACAGTTGATAATAATTGTACTTATATTGTTTCGTTTCAAGGATATGGCACAATATTCAAAATGTTGTTCAACACATGAAACTGCTACGTTAATTTTTTTGTATCCAAATTATTTTTAGACCATATTCCTACTCCTCCACATTTTTTTTGAAGGTCTGCAATAAACACTAGTTAATTTATAATTATCAATATATATCCTGTCAACTATTTCCGATTTAACTCCGATTTCTACTAAACATAAAATATCCAAATCTGGGTAACTACAAATATCTTCATGTAACAAATTTATCTTATCTACACTTAAAGTATTTACATTTAACAGAAGAATGTTGGGGTTAAACACTAATTTATTACAGGCGTTTCCTTTTTTGCGAATGTATAAAAAACGACTTATGCAGGCACCATAAGGCCATAACCGTGGATTCACAGCTGCTTTAAAATTCTCATCTGATACTGACACTTTAAATGAAGCGTAGAGCTGTGGATGTTTCGGTGTAAGAGCTTCACATTTTACTTCAGGAAAATGAGACTTCAACATTTCAACCAGCTCGGCCGAGGTTGTATTCGGATCCACCCGGTATACATGTAGATCTGTTAGTCGAGGTACTCCTTTATCACCAATGAATCCTTATTATTGCCTATCACTGTTAACTGGCGCTTTTTACTTTTTATTTCTTACTACTTGCACCCATTCCTCGTTATTTTTTACAGATGAATGAGATTGTACATTAATTTTGTCGTCATTTAAATTAATATATTTACTGCATGTAACTTGACTCTCAGCTTGTAAAAGAGCCACAGAAACGTCCTTTTCCGTCACCTTGCAGACCTTATTGGAAGAGCCATTAATATTATTTTTATTCAATAAAGTTTCACCCCTGTCCTGTTATTTCTTGAGATAGCTTGTGTACTTTTTTTATTCTCAGTAGACCGGTTGGGTTTTTGCTGATTTTCTTGTGGAGATATTTGCTGTACTTTTTGCACACTAGAATTATTGTTTTTACTATATAAATTGTTCATTAACTCAATTTGTTTATTTAATAATTGAATTTTGTCATTTAGTTCACGGATAATAATGTCTTTTTGGTTAATAACATAATTAAAAATATGAATATCCACTTTCTTGTCCTTACCGGAAATATTACTTATGGCATCAAAGAATGCCGCGTCATTATCACAGTTTGTTAAATCATTATCACAGCAATCTGAGCACATTACAGTATTATCGTCCACGAATTTCACATTCAATTTCTTTGCACAACTTATGTGAAAGGTTGCATCACAGTTTACACATTTTAAACCGTTAACTGGTTTTACTTTACATCTTTTACAAACAGAGCTCACAACACTAACTTCTGTTGCCGTCGCCATTGCGATTGCCATAACTTGATGTAAAAAAATACAGGATGTTCCATTTGACTTAAGCAAGTTTGAAGTTTACAAAATGTAACCTCAATAATGGAACACTTGGTATACTATTATTGAATTTCTTTAAACTGTAAAGCGTAGCTCACCTTATGTTCTTTCTGCATACCAAAAAGCAAATGAGTATCATTTATGCGAAGAAAGTTATAAAGGTTATTGTAAACCATTACACCTGTCAAATTTTTTTTAAAATATCAAATATCTCTGAAACGGCACAGGATTAGCGATCAGGTATTCTGCATGTTTTGACTAAGAATTTTATGCTCTTTTGGAGAACCCTAAAATATATAGGGCATTCTATTTAAAATAAGCAAGGTGGTACCGACTTCGGTATAACCGGAGTGCCAAATGCTTGTAATTATTTTAGTTGGATTGACCACACTGCCTTTAGTAATTTCCTAAATTTTAAAAATTTCCTGGTGCGTACTTTTCCCTATATTGATCCGATGCATTTCTTGGTGAGACACCCTGTATAAATCATAAGTGAAGGTGTTTTCTTTATAAAAAAAAGTCAGTAAGCACTATTATTAAAACAAATTCAGACAATGCTTACAGATCACCGCAACAGAATGGTTGCTCACGACTTCACGAAATAAAGTATCATTTAACTTCTAACTTTTCACTTTATTATTTTTTAAATTTAAAAAATATGTAATTTTCACATTTTATTTAATCCCAGAGTTGGCCTCTTGAAGTAAAAAGCTGCGGGTTAGTTCATTTCAAGTCAGCTAAATTTATGTACATTAGTGAAGAAACTTAATATAAAATTCGAAGGATATAAAAACTTTCTAACACGTAAATTGAAAGCTATAAATCTCAAATCTCTTAATTATTTATAAAAGCTTATAAAAATGAACGCAAAGTCTTTTATATTTAGACTATTTTGCTGACGAGGAGTACCTCTTTTATTAACAAATAAGAAATATAACTTAGTTTCAGCCTACATAAAAATTCAGTTCAGATGTTTTATTCACGTTTTAATAATTTTTTTATCCATTTTATTATATATAGTGGCGCCACAAACTTGTATGTATATAAGATGAAATTGGACTTACTGCAAACAACTCATAGATCTAGGTGTGTCGGACCATATGCTAGAGATATACAGTCACGATAGTTGCTTGTAGATACCCTATTAACAGTAAATGATAGGTTGTAATGGAAATTTCTTTTTTAATTATTCGTGAGATTGAGCTGTCTTTACTGCCAATCGCATGTAAATGTGGACGATTTTATTGATGAAATGTATACAATGTGACGTCAAATGATAATAAGATCAATGCGTTGTCAAGTTCATCCAACAGCTTCTAAACAACCACCAACTGAAAAAGTTTAATACATTAGGTACGTTCTTTCCAACTGAGATCTTAGTTCATCTAAGTAGTTTTACGATTACAGAGCTACTTGAAGTAGAATTATGCTTTTATTTATGCAGTGTAACCGTAAAACAACCCCAGATTAGCTGATATCTTGGGTTAGAAAGAACGCACTTATTGTTTAAGAGTCGGTTACCAGACTAGAAGGAAAAGACGCAAAATGTTATTTTGTTTCTGTCATTGAAATAATGTGAATATTGACATTCTTCTACATATGAATTGAAACAAAACATTATTCGTGTAGGTTCATTGGTTGAGTGATAAGGACACTTGCCTTTCAATCTGGAGTCTCGGGTTCAATCCACGGTCGAGAAGCTAGGATTTTTCTAAACCAAAAATCCTAGCGTGTATGTCCATTGTCTCTAAGAAAATCTAGCCCTCTCCCACAAAAGGTACCTTGAGATACCTTCAGTAATACAGGCGGTTATATTTCCTGTGGTGTTTTAAAAAATATATATATGTAAATTTAAAACTGAATAAACTTTGTTCATACAAAAATCGTAATATACCATACATTTATTCATATATCGCAAGAGTACACTCTGGAGGGACAAGAAATTGTTAGAAAATAAAATTGCCCTTTTGAATAATTATTTGTGTACTAGCCATATATACATATTTTATTATAAATATCAAAGTCTTTCTGACATGGTCTTTGACTGGCCATGTGCCATATTCCCGAAGCACCAGTTCGCCAGTTTTTCCTGAGGCTTCTCCATTACTGCGACATTTACCCTCTCCAGGGGTTGCGCTGACGACAGTTACTCTGAATATGGCCCACTCTACCACACTTATAACAACGCATGCTTCCTCCACTCTGTCTCTCACTACTTTGCTGTGCGTTTTGTTTCGGCTGGAGGATTCGAGTTTGGATCAGCAGTTGCAATCTCTTTGGCATTCAAGATGTAATGTCCGAAACATTACATCTTGAATGTTGGCTTCATGACAGTTCCACTTAATATGGCCAATTTACCACACTTCTTACTGCGAATACCTCAATTCGGGCTACTGTTATTTTGTTGTTCTTGTCTCGTTTGAGGTATTCATTTTTGTCAATAGTTGTGCGATCAACTTTTGTAACTCGGTTAATATGACTTGCATGGTTTTATCTGCCGGGGTCTCTTCCACAGCCATGGCTCGCATCTCTGGTCTGATTTTGTGGTATCATCATAGGCGGCTTCAATCTAAGTGCACGTACCTAGGGCCTCACTACCTCGTTTGTGCCTGGCTAACATAAAAAGATTCAGCCTAACCTCCTGCTCTCTTACTCCATCAATAAATGCACCAACAGTTAATTGTTGTATTGAAACTCTATTGGTGCATCAGGATAGGCTAGATGGGCTAATCTCTCTACAGCAACCTCGAACTCCTGGAGGCTTTCTCCACCCCGGTTGTTTGCGTGATGTTGGCAGAGCCTGATATACTTGTGCGTGAATATTGGTCGCCATATCTTAGTTCTAACGCTGCCTCTAGAATCCTAAAGGTTTTGTTGCTGTGCGGCAGGAATTCTTTGGAGCAGGTCTAATGCGCTTGGTTCCTTAGTGCTAATTTTAATGCTGTTGCTTTTTCCTCATCGTTTCAGTTATTTGAACGTGCAGCTGCCTCAAACTATCTCTTATAAGTTGACCATGAACGCCCGACCGTCAAAGGAAAGTGGTTGTAACTGGTGATGGGACTCGGAAGTGTGAAAATACTCGAGTGACTCGAAGGGTCAAAATCCGATTCAGTGACTCGAGTCATAGGCTGTTCAATTCGAGTAAAGTTGTTACTCGAGTCGAGTTATTGCTACTCGATCGAAGGTTTTAACTCGAGTCGAATAGCAATTCGAGTAGAAGTTGTTACTCGACTCGGGTTATTGCTACTCGAATCGATTTATTGATATTCGATTCAGTGAGTGATTATGATTCAGAGTTTTGGAAATCGAGTCGAGTTGCAATTCGAGTAAAGTTGTTACTCGAGTCGAGTTATTGCTACTCGAATCAGTGAGTTAATATGATTTAAGTTTTAAATCGAGGTTGAGTGTGACTAGAGTCTAGAGTCAGGGCAGAGTCGATTTCAAACTCGAGGCGAACTTTAGAAAGTTAAGTAGTTGGAGATGATTCAGTGGTTTGCTAAACAGTAAGTTTTATACAAGTGTATTTAGGTTTTTCTTTTTGGTAATCTTCCAGCTTGTAAAACACTACCATCTAATTCCAACATAAGTTTGAAAAATCGAAAGGATAAACATAAATCATAATAATTGAAATACAAAATAATAATGGACCCAGGTGCAAATATTATTTTTCGGCTAAAATCTTCACATTTCAAATACAAAATTAAATATTTAATTAACATTGTATATAAAATGAAATTTAAAAAAACCAACATAATTTTACTCATATATTAAATTAACATTAAATTAAACTCTTGTTTAGCACAACATATTAAATAAATACAGTATTTAATATTTAATACACACCGATTACAGTTTTTTATTTATTTCAAACTAATTGAATCGAAAAACAAATCTTTATGAACATGAATGTGCGAGTTTGATTGCTGCAGTCGTGTGAGTCTTGATTTTAAAGAATTCTAAGTTCTAATTTCTGGAAATTTACTACATACGTCGTAATAACGTCGTATGTAACAATTATAGGTTTGTATGTAGAGGCGATTTGTGATAGTTTTCTGACTATAGAGATGCGAGTATTACGAGAGCTCTGCAATAACAAACGTTCTGATTGAACAAGTGCATCTCTAAACAATGTGCGCATGCTTCTGATAGTTTCAAACGGTTGGAAACTGCTTTACGAACAAACCTTTTAATTAATAATTATACAATCTGACCTACAAACATGAAACAACAAACCTGGAGGGGAATTCCGATCCCGATGACCCAATGATATAGTAATTGATTAGTGATTCCATTCATGGTTACATGTTTTCATCTTTATTACTTTTTACAAGATTAGTGCCTTCAGTGCCTTCATGTAAATAATCTTTCATATTACTCTTATATAAACAAATCACACTGGCACTAAAGAATATTTGAAAATATTAATAAAACCATAAACAATTAAATTAAAGAAACTTGACTCGAGTCAAAAAGCGACTCGAGTCTAAAGGCGACTCGAGTCAAAAAGCGACTCGAGTCAAAAAGCGACTTCGATTCAAAAATCGGCTCGATTCAAAAATCTACTCGAGTCAAGTCACGACTCGAGTCAAAAGTCGAGTCGATTTTTAAGTTTTACTCGACCTAACTTTTGACTCGGTTTTATAACAATGAAACCGAGTTTCAACTCGACTCGAGTTTCAACTCGAGTAGAAAATTCGGAAACCTACCGAGTTATTCGAGTGAAAAAAAGTCACTCGAGTCCCATCACTAGTTGTAACCTAATACCAGATGACAGTACCAACTGGCTACTTTTCTCTCTCAATTGTTGTTTGAGTCGGGCTGCTTCTCCCTCTGACTTCGGTTATTTCCCCTTCAACTTGGTTGACCTTGAATTTATCAATTTAACAGATTTGATCCAAATTTTTCATTCTTTATAAATGGATCACAGTATACCTACATTTTTGTATTTTTGGATTTTTTCTTTCTGATTTTAAAGACATATTGGCTGGAATTATATTTGATGGCTTTTGAATCATTTAAAAATGAAAAATAAAGTTTCAGGTGGCTGAATTCATTCCCAATATCTGTCAACGATAGCTGTAGCAGAAAATTATATAAACCTTGAATCTTACCACTACTATTGTTCTATACAAAAAAAAACTTTTTGTCACGTATTAAAAATCTACATAATAGTAATTTCTAAACTAGTCAATTGAAAGTTGCAAACTTGAGTTCAGTTTATTTTTCATAAATCATAATAGATAATGCTAGACTTTTTAAATAAAGAATAAACGTTTGAAATGAAAAGGGGAGAAAGTGTCATCCAGATTTCAAAAACCGCATTTTTATAATGCGTCCACATTTTGATTGTTACCTTACATTAAAAATATGACTGCAAATTAAAAAAATCTACAACTTTGGCCATTCAAGTACATCTACCACATAAAAAATCGATTATTAATAAAACGCTACAGCTAAAATAAAAACTTTTCTATACCTACAATGTATAAAGTGTTTGATCTGTCCTAAATCGATTTTGAATTTAAACAACATTCTAAGTTATGGTGTCCCTTCAATACAATTTACAATATTTCAATGCCATTTAATTCTGAGACGGAAGTTTCTGACATCATCAATTTAGTTTGCAAGAAGAAATCATCGGGACCAGATGAGGTGCCATGTTGTTTAATCAAAGACGTTAGTACATATCTGATTAGCATCCTAACGTATATCATATATTTGTCTTTCCAAAATTGACATTTCCCAGATAAATTGAAAGCAGCTATGATAATCACAGTATTTAAAAAGAAAGACCCCCATTGCATGGATAACTATCGATCAATTGCACTCTTATCAGTTTTCTCGAGATATTTGAAAAGGCTTTTGAAATAAGATTGATTTCATTCTTAATTAAAAACAACCTTCTAACAGAAAGACAACATGGATTCTGCAAAAACAAAACGACCCAAGATGCTGTTCTTTCCTTCTATGAAAAGATTTTGCAAAATTTTGATAAAAACTAAAATCAGTAGGTTTATTTTGCTTTTAAAAAACTTGAAGCATACGGTATCCGGGGATTAGCATATAACTGGATAAATCTTATTTAAAGGATAGAACCCAATCAGTAAAAGTCGCACACGATGGAGTAGTATGTTTTTCCGATACTGTTAACGTGTTAACAGGGGTACCACCAGGGTAGTGTACTGGGTCCTTTATTGTTTATAATTTTTGTCAATGATTTAATAATTAATTTAAACAACTATTTTATAACTCTTTTTGCAGACGACACCTCCTCTATCTTAACTACTGATAATATAGACCTATTAAGCAAAAATGCTACTATATGTATTGACGAAATGTCTCAATGGTGTCATAAAAATGGTCTAATTCTAAATCACGAAAAAACTGTTCTTTTAATGTTCTCTCCAATTGGTGCAAAGTTAGATTATAGTCTTCTAGTTAGAGCTAATCATACTCTACAGCAGAACGAATCTGTTAAATTTCCGGGTGTACAGATGGATAAAAGCTTGTCATGGGACAATCATATTGAGAGTGCGACGCGCTTTTCTTATTTACTCAATTTAGCCTGAAAACGGATTGCGTTGATTGCGCGGCAAAACAAATATTACCCGACACTCAGCCGAAGAGTAGGGTGGGTAAAACAATAATTTTAAGGGCGCCACTAGTTTATTTCCGCCACTTTAAACTAGAAAAGCACCTGTTGTTAAAGGAACCCGCTTCAAACAAAAAAAATAAATTGCTAATCTTACCAACACAAATTTGCTATACAAAAAAAATATGTATATATATATACATACATATATATAATACACCCACATATATTTCTAAATTACTAGGTTTCTAGATCCCTAGCCTATAGATTTATCGGACCTCAACAGAAGTAGACATGCTTAAAACAAATGAGCAACAAAAAAAAGAAAAATGAATTTATTAAATTACTAAAGAATGATATAACTAATGAAATTGGCAAAGACAATAAATGGGTTGTAACTGTATAATGATTATTGCTTATATGCTCTTTTTATCTTATTTTTAAATACTGAAACTTAAATAATGTCGTGAATTATCGCAAATGGCAAATATGTTAGTGTGAGCAGTGTATAATAAATTGGACACAAGCTATCCCTTTTAGTTGTGGTTACCGTACGTGTACACGTAGAGTTTACAGCATTATTACAACGGATATTTTATTATGAATATTTACCATAAATTTAATATACACTCGGAAGTGGCTATACATAAAAAAAAAGAACAAATGTCAATCCTTTGAAAAAGTTGATAACAAAAACAAGAGATTGATTTACTTGAGCGCAAAAACAAACTTGTATCACTACCTTAGTGGTTAATAAAATTAATTTACCACCTGACTTATATTCCTATAATTTAATTATAGTATGTAGGTAGTATATGATTATATGAATATAAGTGGGTCATATAATACAATAATATGATAAATAGTAACACTAACTAGATAAAAAAAAATAATAATAATTAAGCATGCATATCTTAACTGAGGTTTATGTCATATCGTTGCCTTCACCAGGGGATACCAGATTTCCACTGCAAGACACCAAATGTCTACCTCTCTCTCTCTAGGTCCGAATCTTAAGAATTTAAGGCAAAAAAAAAAGGTAACTGGAATTCCAAGACGTTACACCAGGAAATTGTAAACGGTAGTAAATTTTAAAAAAACGTTGAAACTAGTAGATCAAACCACTAATTGAAAACTAGTACTTAAACCAACTAGTACTTAAAACCCTCCATGGAGGGTTTCTTCTCACACTAAAATGAACTCTATCTCAACAAAGGTGCCTATGTTGTTAGGACACAATAAAATGGGCGAATACAGCCTAGCAAATCTAATCCTTCAATGAAGAAATAATTTCCGATAAACTCAACCAAAATGCTCTATAGCAACTTCCACACAAAACGGAAACTATATTTTATAGTTTAACAAGTAGATCCCAAAATAATATGGCACAATAATTAATAATCGCAACACTTGATAAACTTTTACTAGACCCATTCAGAATTACTACTGTCCGCGTTCCTTCTTTACAACGGTAAAAACGAATACCTCCGATGGAAGATATTTACTTACTCTCTCCTGCTTAGAAAAAAAAGAATATTCCTATTTCAAAAAAAGGTCCTTGCCCAGTCGATTAAATATTATAGTAGAGAGTTAGAAATTCAAATAATATGCTACATATGCAACCACATTTACAATTACGATGTTTAATGAGGTGTTTGTATTGTCATGTGTTAGATTAAGACAGAATATAAGACAAAATAAGCAACCTAACATACAAATAGCTCATAGGGTACACTGCTACGTTACTGAGAATCACAACAATTTGCTACATTTTGCCTTCTAAACGTATCTTTATATATGATTGTTGTAATGATTAAAATAAATCGTTACAAGAGTCTTATAAAGAAACTGGCTAGTCTAAACTTTGCAATTCTGCAAATGAGAGACTGTGTTAATACTGATACTGTGAAAACTTTTTATTATGGTTGTGTTTATTCGGTCTTACAATATTGTATTCTTTGCTGGGGTGGCAGTAGTGGGATTAAACAAGTGTTCATTTTGTAAAAAAGAATATTGAGAAATATGTCTGGACTTGCCTGCAATACATCTTGTAGAACCCATTTTAGGCAACATGAGATACTCACTGTCTATTGCATTTTCATTTTGCAGTCTGTATGCTTTGTTAGGAAAAATATTAATAATCTTGTAAAGTGTAGTGATATTAACAAGTATGATACTCGATCAGCTAACAATGTTTATGTACCACCTCATAGACTAACGCAAGTAAAGAAAGGACCATTCATTTCATCAATCAAAATGTATAACCATCTTCCTCAAAACATAAGAGATGCAAGTAATCTCGTTTAAAAATCTTGTCAGAAAATTTTTAGTACAGCATTGTTTTTACTCTTACGAAGAATATTACCATTTCTCTGTTTAATATACTAATTTGTGATAGTTAAAAATTTTTTTAGATGTTAGTTAATGAAAATTGTTCGTCTGTTTGTTGTACCATTGTTTGTATTTTTACATTTTATCATGTTTAGACATTTATACACGTATGTATGTATTTTTTCTTTTTTACTTATATATTTTCTTTTTTTTTTTTATATGTACATATATTTGACAATTCCAACACTTTGTCAAAGTCTTATGGAAATAAACTTATTATTATTATTATTATTATTATTATTTGATTCAATTCATGAACATTTATTTATCCCGTTCTGGTCAGAAAATTTAATCACCTACCTACGTTAAAATCGTGAAAGGGGATGCAAGTAATTCGTATGATTTTAATATACCCCACTAAGCAATGTTATAAATATCAAATTACAGTTGAAATGACATTAATTAATTAGTTAAAATATATATTACTGAGTCTTGGCGTAGATGGTGTTTTCGTTATACGTATAGGTATAAGTAGTCAGAGCATAGAACCAAGGGATAAAATACCCTAATGAACATTTTCTCATCGTAATGAACCCGTTAAGAGTTAAGCTCAAGGTGATGCTATAATAATCTCTTTTCTGTCTCCTTCTAAATGGTCTGAGAGATAAAGATGACACATTGGGCTCTTTTGAAAGATTAAATACTGACGACTAAGTGATTTTTTGCCACAAACCGTTCCATCTAGAAGTTATTTAATTGTGAAGATTAGTGTGGAATCGTTTATTAGAGTTCTTGCTTTCACGTAGCGTCTCCATTTTCTTATGGAACTGTAATTACGCCTTCGATCAAATTTATTAAATTTTAGATAAATGATAAAGTAAATTATACTTTTTAATATTAACTGCTTATACAGAGTGATTCAAGAACATTATGCTTGTTAACTAAAAGTATTTTCATACAGCTATAAAATTTATAGAAGGGAAACTTGATTTTGTGAGGGCAACTGTTTTGTAGGTTTCAAATTATTCATAGAAAAATAACATTAGCATCATCTGGAGATGATTAAAACTGAGTTTTAATCATCTCCAGATGATGCCAACTTGGTTGGCGAAGCGTACGTCGAGTGCAGTATATAGTCTTTTGGTGTTTCGTGGAAAACTACGTCAGTACTATTTTTTTTTTTTGGTGAAACTTTCGCAACCGTCAAAAAATGACAATTGATAAATCGAAACCCAGTCACAATGTGAACCCAGCGTGACAACGCGAAATTACTAATTTTTATCTATAATGGATTGAAATGTCACCAGATTGCCCACAGTATGGCGGTCCCTTATACAGGGGCATTTTCTCAAGGTCGAGTAATATCAATTGGAGATCCAGATTAAATTAAGGAATTCGTAGAAGAGACAGTTACATTCATTCGTACGCAACAATTAAAATACATACCTACCTCGAGGGTCTTAACACTTCATAAAACCTCCTGTACTGTGTTCAAGACATTAGTATACCGTAAACCCCTACAACTTTGAACACTTTTTTGAATCATTGTCTGATATTTCTTTCATACATTTTTTTAACAACATAAGAAATCCCATATCACGCGCCACTTTTATGGAATTGCAATACAGCATGGTGAATTAGGGTTTAATATTTTTTCATAATAAAAAAAATAAAAGATGGGTGTTCAAAGTTGGGGTCATTTTTCCACAACTTTGAACGACCGTTTATTTTTGTCTTTTTTTAAAGTTGTATAAGCTTAACTACAACATTGAACACGCTTATGATACAGACAAACGCAATGAAGAAAAAATCAAATAAAATTCACTTTTATTTTAATGAAAACATAGTAGGTACATAGGTTTTAGCTCTTGTTACATAAAAAAACATCATAACATTAATAAAATAAAATCTTTTATTCAGGTATGAAGAAATACATTCAAATATAAAAATAAACAGATAAGTAGTAAACTAGGTAAATACCTATAGGTATTTTAAAAGAATAATACATAAACCTTTATGTGCAAATGCAGGAAAAATAATAATCTTGCAAGTAAATCTGTTAAAGGCTGTCACCTCAAAAAGAATTTTTAGAATAATTTCAACGAAATTAATTTTTTAAATAAAATTAATATTTTTCTTATTATTTTCTAAGAAATTATTTTAAAAATTGAATTTTTCCAATATAATGGCGTTTCAGTTGTTTAACCCGAAATTCTACAATATGAAATTTCTCAACTTCTGGAGTGATTGGCAGGTTGTCAATTTGGATATCTTCCTCCAAATCTTGGTCAAAGGTATTTTCGGAGTCGTTCTCATCTTCATCTATATCTTCACTAGCATCAGATTGTTCTTCATTCAGTGTACAAAAATTATCTTCATCATCTGATGTTTCTAAATCTTCCACATCAGTTTCTGCTATTTCCTTCGTAATTTTTCTTTTTTTCTCTTTTCTATATTCTTCGAGTTATCTTCATCTACTATTTCATTCTGATTCTGTAAATCCTCTACACTTATACTCTTTCCTGCAGGTACTTGAATTTTTTCTTTCTACCTTTTTTTGGCAATTTATCGACTCCTCTCATTTCCTTTAAAAGTTTTTCAACTACGTCTGACACGCTTGTTTGAACTTCATTTAGATTTTGGTCATTTTCATCTTCTTTGTTATAGCCAGGAAATCTTTCTAAAACTCTCTTTGAGTTAAACGGATATAAGCCAGTTTTTGCGATAATCGACACAATATTTTTGAATTTCTCTTCTTCATTGGGATATATGGCAGAATATAATTTTTTCAGTAATCGTGGAAATTCGTCTTTTGATAGAGTTTGAGATTTTGAATGGAATTGGATCTTAATTATCTAAAATTTTCCTCCAGGCCCGTTTTAACGGTCCATAATAAGCTACATCAGTGGTTGTAGTAAATGGGTTGTATTTGCAGGCAAGCAGACAAACTTAATGTTATTTTCCTCACATAATTGCAATACCTTTTCATTAAAATGACTCGATAAATTATCACCCAAAATTACTTTTGGGCCAGGTAAATTTTTTACTTTAGCAATAAATATTTTTTTCAAACCAATCTGTAAAAGTCGCACTATCGAACCAACCAGACTTCGTTCGATTGTATCTTGTCAATAGAGGTCCTCCCTCAGTCCAATTTGACCAAAGATTTTCACTTTTATACACCACATATACTGGCATCATTTTTTCCAGAGGCCGATCCACAAAACATAATAGATATTGCGGTTTTCGTGTTATCCCTTACTCTCTCTGGCTATTTGACGCCTCTCTTAAACACACATTTTTTGGTCCCGGGGTCATCGGAAAGATTAGTCTCGTCATAATTAAAAAAGTTACTTGGCGGTACCCCTTCGATAGTTTCTTTCATATTTTTAAAATATACCTCAATCTCTGTGGCGGACACGGAGGCCCGTGATTTTTATATTTTGACATTTCCTTTCGCGTAAAATACGATGTCTTTTTATGGACCCTTTAACCCATTTTGAACTGGGCAAATTTTTTGTTAAATTCTTTAATAACACGACGTCTACCAGTCAAATAATTTTTGGCCATGATTCTTATATCTGTAATATCAAAAGGAAACCCCCATTCAGCAACTTTTAGAATATGTTGTACGAATGCATTTTCTTCCACGGGTGTAAATGAGTTAGGGTGCCCTACTTGCGGCATATGTTTCCTATTTAATTTGTTACTGAGGGTACCTAAGCATATTTTATATTTTTTTGAAGCCTGTCGTAATGATAATTTACCAGTTCGGATATCTTGAAGAGCCTTATTTAGTGTTTCCTCTGAGTATCTTTTGTAGTTTGCATTATATATCCGTCTGGAATTCATTCTAGGAGAAAAAAATAGATTTACTCAAAAAATTGAATAAATTAGCCCCAACTTTGAACACGCTCCCATCTTTGAACGCGTTCAAAGTTGCAGGTACTAACATAAAATCGCATTGTAGCAGAAAAATAATTATAACAAAACACTGTTAAAAATATTTCTAACTGCACATAATATACTAATAAGTATTACATTACTTACTGAAAATCGTAGATTTTATGACAATATTGATTAAACTTACCTAGAACGAGATAAAAGTCTCCCCACCACACAGAAAACGGCTTAACCACCTGTTGACATTCAAAAATCTGCCGTGAAGTTGCATAGTGCGATTAAACAGCAATGGTGCCAACTTACACTCAAGATTTGAAGCCTCAGTGGCGTACGCTCAAAATATTAAAATGAGTACAGAATTCTGCAAAAAAATTATACAAACAAAATCGGGATTTTGTTCAAAGTTAGGTTGCCGTTTAAAGTTGTAGGGGTTTACGGTAACTCAATATTATCAAAATTTGTTCTGCGTTAACAGCGGTTGGAACGATTTGTTCGATACATCACTTTGTATAAGGAAAAGGAGCGTTCGGATCGACAGATGTCAGCAGTGCAAATTTAAGATGGTTATTCCACGGCAAATCCCGATACGCGCGTAAAATTTTAAAATCAAATTTTTATTAAACACATTGTGTGATTTACCTTTAACAGCAACACTAAGACCATCCGATAAGCCGCTAAGTACTGCTGTTGTAAATAAAGATATTATAGGTGTATTAATAATAAAATGGCAAATTGATATTTTTCCATTTTATTTTAAGTTTCCTTTGTTGTTCCATGGAGTATATAGTACATTAAACGTTTCGAATATCACTTCGAAATAAATATGAAAAATATGAAATAAGCTAGTGGAATATACACCTAATATTTTTCATTAAAATTGTGGTGACCCACTAGGTTTTTCCAATTCACGAAAGAATTGTTGCAAATACGAATGAAAATGCAACATACTTGTTACTATTTATTTTTATTCTTGCGTCGTCCACATACTGCGACGCTTGCAGGTAATGTGAATAGTGAATAAGCACGGTATAGAACTCGCTGCACATGCTTATTGCGCTCTCTTATGGGAGCTCAGACTAGCCGTTCCGGGACTCACGGAAGTTTTTCGTTATTTAGTTACAACAATTGCTTGAAATGTTGTGATCCATTCTGCAGGCAAAGACGGACTCCTTACTTCAAATTTTCAAAAATATTGTGCAACACTGCAGGTGTAATTATCTCGATTTCTTCAGAATTCCATTTCGCAATTCTTTGAGATTATCATACCAGGTTCACATTTTGAGAAAATCGCATACACAAAGACATATTTTTTGTATGGACCGAAAATATATAATTTAATTCTTCCAGAAATACAGCATATAAAGAACCACATCAAATTTCAAAAAGAGTTAAAGTTGTATGACTGGAATCTCTCCATCATTTCGCGGGTTCGAATCCCGTCACCGGCATTGGCAATGGCGGTGGGAATGATTGTGTGTCCGCGTTTTTTTCATTAGTGTACCCTCGACTGTGCAGCTTCGGCTTTGGATTCGGGGGTTGTCTAATTTCTGTGATGTTTCTGTGGTGTCTTGGTGCTTATTTATAAATGCATATTTTGGTAAAATTAAACTATTTTATATTATTAAATTCTATGATATATTTTAATTTATTTTTCCCTCGATAGCTCTGTTACTTTGTTGATCCTTAATTTTATATACATTATTTGTTGTTGACTGATTCCCAAACTGCCATTCCAAAGTTCAAATTTTTTTTGTCCCCTACACCTCTTGCTACATCTATCCTGGGACACAGTGTATATGCAGCCGCAGTAGAGATGTACTCTGAAGAGCAATCAAAATACGTATAACATTAATGACTTTATGTTCCGTAAAATACATGGCTTCGTCAACACAAATCCACACGCACTGCGATTTTTTGTAGATAAATTGAATATGGAATACGGTCTAGATTTCACTACTCATGCACAGTTACTGCCCTTTCCTACGGGAAAAACAGACCGATCAGGAAACCGGTCCCGGGGTTTACGGAAATTGTCCAGTATCTACTTATAACACTCACTATTGATTTCTATATACTTTGAATATAGTCTGAATTTTGCTGCGCACGCACAGTTAACGTCCTTTCCTACAGGAAAAACAGACCAGTCGCGCAGCCGGTCCTGAGTTTACGGAAATTGTCCGGTATCTGCTTATAACACTATTGTCACTATTGATTTGTGTATTTTTTAGTTGAAGAAAAATTATTGATACAAATATTTTTTTCGCTCTATTTAGTGTTAAAAGTGGCATTTTTTACACATCAAAATGTGAACATTTTAAACATGTATATTTTTGCACAGGTGCATCAATTACGCATGTACTAACATATTAGACCACATCATAAAGAGTTGAATTATGCAATAAAAAAATTGTATTTTTTTTGTATTGGTTATAATTTATAAAGAAAATTAATTGGGAAATATTTCAAATAGTCGCTACACTTTATGATTTAAATTTAGTTAGAAAATTCTCAACCCAATTGTTGGCGTATTTATAAAAGGTAATTTTAATGTTTAATATTTCCGATGAAAAATTTCCCCAACGTCTATTTATAGTCATTTTAATTTAGGAAAGTTGTTCCAGTTCAATTTCTTATGTAAGCTATTATGGGATGAAAACTCATAAAGTAGAGATAATTGACGTAACATTTGACGTCTATTGTAAGAACAGCTCCCCTAGATAACTCTCGGTTATCCGAGCTGCACTACAATTGAAAAACGACATTGTAAGATAAGACCACTAACACATATAAATCAGTATTTGTGAAATAAATGTCTTGACAATGAAATGTTTTTCTTGGGATTTCATATTAAAGTGCTGTTTATTTGGGGTCATTCTGTTTGTAAATTATAGCGGGTTAAAAAAACATATATGTTTGGCGATATCTATTACTATAAATAATTTAGGGGTTTGTAACCAACATAAAATGATTATAATAGAGCCTAAATTTAAGATGCGTTCTAGTTTAACATTAAGGAAATAGTTTATTTTTGAGTTAGGTAAAATGTCACAACTATGAGAAATAATCTAAATCGGAAAATTTTTCATCAAATTCATTTTGCTTTTTATTAAGTATTGTACCTTTCCACGGTCTAAGAAGATTGTGACGATATATACTTCTGGTTGTGTTGCGGAGTACGGTCTCGAGAGTCATTTCCTGTTTTAAAGTGTGGGAACACTACTTTATTCTATTAGCGGGATGATAGAATCTAGGATAGCTGCAGTGAAGGAACGGTATGTCCAGGGGTATATTTATCTGATTTTCGGTTTCATAGAAATAGACAACTTACAGCCGAAAATGATCCTTCCTTTACAACCAGATTTGCTATTTAAACCTGTACTTAAAAAAACCCTTAGAATTTTAACTTTACTTACTCTATTTAATTTAAAACCAGTCTCATAGGAGAATCAAAAATAAATAAAGAATACATTAATTAAGAGTGTAAATAATAATACATATTACAAGAAAAGCAAACGAATAAACCAAGTAAGTGGTTACGATAATGACATCAATCTAAGCAGGCATACTAAATAAAGCAAAGTTACGGAAACTAGTACTACTGGAGTTTTATAAGCAGGCAAGATTCAAACATTTGTTTGAACAAGTATTTACATAAGCTAATGCTACATAGATTAAGTGACTGGTCTTTTTCAACAAGCGGTTAAAGACTGTATAGTGACTAGTGCTGATAGTGGTATTACGTCAGACGGTCTGTGCGACAATATCCAGGTGCAAGTTGTTACGGTGTACAAACGTGATACTACGGCAGGATATCGATCCAGGGACAGGTGGTTGATAACATTTTCTAATCGCGATTGTCTTGTTATATGGCTAGGTTGGCCCTTATGTCCATTATTCCGATTTATTGAAGTCATTGAGATAGGATTCTATCCTTAAGCAAGTGACACACGAATAAAATATCAAATGACAACCGAATGTTCCCGAAAGACGCCTTACAAAAAGTTAATCTTATTAAATAGTATTTTAGCATTTTAGCATAAAATGTCCTAAATTGATCCGACTTGAGATATTCGTGACGACTCGAATGTATCCGAAAATAATTAGTTGGTTCGTAGCTGGTTACAGGTTCAAGTTATGGGCTCTTATATCGAATTAGTACTGACTTTCCAAAAAGAAATTAAATAAGACGGTCACGAATTAATATTTAAAATAAATCAATTTATTAATCTTTCATGATGTAAATTATTTAAAAGTATAAATATGTTATTTACTATTGATATATGTACATATATTAAAATTAAAACAAATTTATTGCAAAACCATTAAGAGGGCTAATCGAACCAGTGTTTGTAAGGTAATTTTTCAAAATTTATTTCTTCCATACGGTTTGGTCAAATTACACCAAATTTGGAGGATCAGTAGTTGAAAGTGTACTAGAGGGTACATGTATATCTATTTTAATTAATTTTCACTTTATGTAGGGAAAATTTATACTGCAAATATAAGTGAAATTTGGACGTGATTAGCTCCGAATTATGATATCAATCGGTAAAATTCGAGGTAAAATTCATACATGTCGTCTAGAATGAATCTTCATAATTATGCTCAGCAAGTTTCAAACTTTTATTCCGTACTATCTGGTTAAAAAAGAATTTTCTAAATAAGTATCTTTGTCACTACAAATGAAGCAAGGAAGTGTTACCTCTATCGGGAATCGCACCACAATGAAGTCGGTGAATAAAACGTCCAGTGAAGGTATAGTCAAGAGCAAAATTATTCAGCGGCGCATGTATAAAAAACTTTCTAGAGAGTGACACAGCTATCCGAAGCTTTTTTCCCGACTAGGCCCCTTAATATTTCCATTTTGTTTGTATATATATATATATATATATATATATATATATATATATATATATATATCCCTGCAAGTGGAGATCCTTTTTATTCATTTCGTATACAAGCTGAGATCCGTTTTGAAAGGTGAGATCCGATTTTGAATCTCATCTTGCTTTGCGTGTATATCGCCGTCATATTGTTCAGTTGGATCATTAACAACTAATTTCAAATTTTACTGTGGATCTCATTTTTACCGAAAATTTCACATTTTATACATCTGTAGTTCAGATTCGTCGGCTGTAGAGGGAGTACGGCTCGTCTTTATGTTGTAGATGTATGTATGTAAAGATGATATCCGTCCAAGACGGCAACGTTGCAATCACTCGTGTCAATATTCATGTTAAAATTTAGGGTAAAAGCAGTGTTAATTTACAATGACTTATATAAAATCAATATTTTATAAAATACGCATGACATATAAAATAATTATTTTATATCATTGTAAAATACGAAAAAGTAATTTTTACTTCTTATTTTATACTGCTTATTCCGTTTAGCTGATTTGTGTTTTTATTAATACATTTTTTTAATAATTAACAAATATTTCATATTATTTGAATTAGTATATTTTGTTAAAAAAGAGGACATGTATGTATATTAAAAACTATTGCTAACATTACTTGTTAATGAGGTAATTTAATTATGAACTACAGTATTTATTAATTATAAATATTTATTCTTGCAGTTACTGATTAGCGTAATATCTTAGTTTTACAATAAAACAATATTATTTAATAATATGCTATTTTATTTGTTAATAAATATACCAACAATTTAGTGCGGTGATAATGTATGGAACAAAATCAATAAAACTTTTCAGGAAAATTTTCGCAAAAAAATCCTCGGACAGGACTAATTTGTTTTTCAAAACGGCATCTTTTCTGATAAATATCATTCTTTGATTATGCTTTATTTTCGAGCTATGACGTCATCGGTCTTTTTTTTTAATAGCAACCTATATATTTTTCTATGGATTCGAATAGAGGACTCTTTTCTGCATACGCTGATGTAAAAAAGTGGCATGTTGAAGAGGAAATTTTTGGAGATATTTACTTCAAAATTACAGTCGTGGTCAAAATTTTAAACATTTATTATAAGTTTTTAAATCTATTTTAAGTTCGTCTTCAGTGTAATAATTATTACCTAATTAATTCAATATTTCAATAGATTATTTAGTAATTTTTTTACTTTCATGACAATTTTATTTTATTTTAGAATGAATTAAAAATTTTGTTTTTTGAATTGGAAATTTTCTTATTTAATTTTTTTAATTGTGAAGTCGCTGTTATTTTCTTAACCGTCAGCTGATATATTTTCGACGGATTTGATTAGAGGTTTGAATTCTAGATACGGCGATATGCAGATCGTTGTTCAAGCTTGATTTTATAATTTTTCAAAATGACTGAAATTTTGAAGTCAAATATGTCAAAAACTTTCCTCTTCAACATGCCACTTTTTTATAACAGTGTATACAGAAAAGCGTCTTCTATACGAATCCAAAAAAAATATATAGGTTGCTATTTAAAAAATGCCGATGACATCATAGCTCGAAAACAAACACAATCAAAGAATGCCATTTATCAGAAAAGATGCCTTTTTGGAAAACAAAATTGATCTGTCTGAGAATTTTTTTTCGAAGGTTTTGAATTTTTTGTTAATAGAACTCTAGTAAATATTGAGAACAGACTTAATAATCCGGTACAACAAAAACCTGAATATCAATATACATCAAGAATTCCTTATGTACAATTTTTATTTTAAAAACCACGTCGTGTTGGAGAAGATAAGTTTCATGTTAGGACGGTGTTTCAAACATACTTTGATCCATTTTCACAAATACAAAACTGGTAAATTGTGAGCAAAATTAAAAAATCTGTATTTACGGTGTTCAGTGCTTGTGTAATAAATAATGATTAGGAGAGTCATCCAGACCTCTCAATATAAGAACATAAAAATTATATTAGGAAGGATGACATTGAAAAATCGAAAATTTACGAACATGCTTGGTAAAATGGACACAGAATAAAAATGGGCTCAAGCAAAAATTTTAACGAGACTGCAAAAAAAAAAAAAGATAAATTAAGGAACCGGCAATCATATTATGGAATGATGAAAAATGTTTATCTCATTCCTCTGTAGATTTTGGTACAACGTGGTTACCGACGTTAAACGGAGGAATAAAATTAATATTGTATACTTTTTAAGTATCAACAGTTCTATGTAAGTATCTATGGTTATTAGGTATATAAACAAATAATATGTCAAATCTCACGCTCGACCTATTATACAAAAACGAAAATTAGATACACTTTGAAAAAAGAAAAATACAAACTTTGAAAAAGAAAACTGATTCGTTTCCGAAACGTCGGAGAAATACATTATTATTTTTTTGTCTAATATTAGTGGTAAAAAAAAACTGATCTTTTGACGTAAAAGTCGCAAACGCAGAGGCTTATTTTTCTAATAGCGTACTGGGCATGGGCGTCCGCAAACTTGTTTTTTATTTTCATAATATAAATAAACATGATCAACAAAAAACAAAAATATTTTGTTTATAAGAAAAAATTGTTAATGTTATATGAATGTTACATAATGTTACAAGACATCTTTGTCAGTACTACTGAAAAGGAATTCCCTCAAAACATGCGCCTACTACGATCAAAAATAAAAGTTATTTTTGCAAAACTCATATTAGCGACAAAGATATGGTAAATATGATTTCAGAATTAAGTTCTCCATACCTAAAAACCCCTATATACTATATATGTTTTATAAAATTTAATATTTTTTAAATATTGAATATAAGAAATAACATAAAAAACGTATTTTTTTAACACATCATCAATGTAAAAACAACTTTAATTATCTTAAATTTTCCTAACAAGGATAAAGTATACAAATGAAGCTTTATGTACAGAGCCTTCATAAATGATCGTAAACCACGTTATCAATTGGTACCTTTTAACTTGTGATTTTGTGTCTGTCATATTACGGCAGTACCCGTTAAGAATTTTTTGCATATACCTATGTGTCTAAGGCATAGTTTTCAATCATGGTCACGTCCGTAGTGTACGATCATTTATGAATATCCGTTACAACAAATGTGGTAGTATTAGAAAATACGGGTATGTAGTCATTAGTTTTTAGGTGATTCTATTAAAAAAAAAAATTATATATATATATATATATATATATATATATATATATATATATATATATATTTTTTTTTTTTTTTAATAAATAAGAATAATTTAACTTGTGATTTTGTGTCTGTCATATTACGGCAGTATCCGCTAAGAATTTTTGCATATACCTATGTGTCTAAGGCATAGTTTTCAATCATGGTCACGTCACGTAGTGTACGATCATTTATGAATATCCGTTACAACAAATGTGGTAGTATTAGAAAATACGGGTATGTAGTCATTAGTTTTTAGGTGATGATTCTATTAAAAAAAAAAAAAAAATTATATATATATATATATATATATATATATATATATATATATATATATATATATATATATACATATATATATATACATATATATATATATATACATATATATATATATATATATATATATATATATATACATATATATATATATATATATATATATATATATATATATATACATATATATATATATATATATATATATATATATATATATATATATATATATATATATATATATATATATATATATATATATATATATATATATATATATATATATATATATATATATATATATATATATATATATATATATATATATATATATATATATATATATATATATATATATATATATATATATATATATATATATATATATATATATATATATATATATATATATATATATATATATATATATATATATATATATATATATATATATATATATATATATATATATATATATATATATATATATATATATATATATATATATATATATATATATATATATATATATATATATATATATATATGAACATAGGTCCGGAAATCCCTCTTAAGGGAGCTACGGCTTTCTGAAGGGCACTAAAAATTGGAATGTTGGAATGGGCTTCCTTTTTCCTTCTAAACCTTTTTATGTCTATTTGTTGTGATTGTATATCGGAATATGATTACTTGGTCAAAAATACATACGAAACCTTGTCTTGTAACGCCGTAGGACCAACTATTTTCGAGAAATATGAACCTAAAGAAATATCATTTCAAAGGCTTCAAAAAGTGGAAATAAAGATGTCTACCTCTCCCATTTAATTTTGCAATGAAATGATGATTATGAAATATCGTAATCAATCATTTTCCTAAATTAACAAATGAAAAATTGTTTCATGTGACACAGGTCCGTACCAATGAAGTTGGCTGGGGGTTGATTGCTCATTAGTATGTACCGATAAACCTATCAGCATATCAATAAAAATAAACAAATATTTGTACATACGAATGAGCAATCAACCTCATTGGTACGGACCTGTCACGTAAAACAGTTTTTCATTTGTTATTTTAGGAAATTGATTGATTACGATATTTTATAATTACTAAATTACGCGGGAGCGCGCGACATCTTTATTTCCTGTTTTGAAGTTTGGGAATGCATGTATTTTTTAGGTTCATATTTCTCGAAAACGGTTGGTCTTACGGTGTTATAACAAGACATGCTTTCTTGTGTATTTTTGACCGAGGAATCATATTCCATAGAGATAATCACAAAAAATGGACATAAAGTCTGAACGGGAAAAGGAAACCCTCATTCCTATTTTGCACTCCTATGATTGAATTTACTCTTGGTGGATAATGTAATGACCATTATTGATATCAGATTACGTGTAAATCTAGTCACTGTAGTTCAAAGGATTCCTGAGATATAAAATAAAATCACAATTTTTGGTGCCCTTCAGAAGGCCCTAGCTCCTTAAGAGAGATTTCCGAAACCATATTTATATGAACTTTTTAAACTATTTTTGAATATAGAATCACCGCTAAAAATTAATGACTGCATATCTGAAACACCCTGTAGACATTGTAAGTTAAAAATCTCCAGTTTACTACATCTGCAAAACGTAAAATTCGCAAAAGATGAATGTTTGGTATAGAATACTAGATGGTCGGTCCATTTTTCAGTTCAAGTCGTTTTTGCATCGACACCTACTGTTCAAAAAATATATTAAAAACCAAAATTTGTTTATGAAACTTAGTACAAAGCCGTTTTTAGTACGCAGAACATGATTCTGAAATCATATTTATTGTATCTTTACAGCTAATATGGATTTTTCAAAAATCGCTTTTATTTTTATCATAGGCGCGTTTTGAGGGAATTCCTTTTCAGTAGTACTAATGAGGCCATTTTATAGCATTATATACGTCACTAAAATTTAAATTACATCCCTATTATAATAACGAAGATATTAGGTGATCGGACTTGAAACGGGACACACTGTATAACTTAAAAATAAGCACATACTCTACTCACATATTAATCTTTTTCCTACAGCTTTTCCTTAAATAATAGTTCGTTGATAACACTGTTTATAAAACGATTTAGGGTGGAAATTTTAAATTTAAAATACCTTATGTTGCTAATTAAATTTAGATATTTTAGATAAACATGAATAAAAATAAACTTTTGAAATTTCCAGGGCGTCAAATAACCAATTTGACCCACCTCTGCGGACGCCCATGGTACTGGGTAACTGTCTTTTTTAAGATAAACAAGAATTATTCATGTGGTAGTAAGTCCCAAGAAAAGAAGAAAAACTGATTAATTGTTAGAAGCGACTTAATCAAAATATTGCCTTAACATGAGATCAGTGAACGTTGGTACACATACGTAAAAAATTATTACATTACATTTCAACATTATTCAGAAACGCGATAATTTTTTGTTGCTATGTAGGTACGGATAGTAGGAAGTAAATTACGATCGCTTAATTTATTGGACAAATAAGGAGGTTATTTGCTGTTATTAGAGGTGTCAGTAACTGGGGGTTTTGAGGATACTTTTATTATTTTCTTTACTTGCATGAAAGTTATCAAAAATATGAGAAAAATGTTTATATACCCTCTCAGATTCTACGTTTTTTCTTCGGTTTATTTTGGAAGCACCCTGTTTGTAATATAATATTGTCTATAAAAACTGTGACTAGTGTAACTGTAGACTAGCTCTGACTAAATCCCATTTTTTTTTTCGTATGACTATAATGAATAACAAACATTTCTCCCTAAAACTTTAAGTCGAGAGAACATGTCGAAATAATTGCAGTTTATTGAAGAAACTTGATTCCAAAATTTCATCGGTTTTTAAGTTTCAATTTATTTTCGGTTTATTTTTTTGTATCACCAACATTTTTGTGATATTGACACCACGCGATGTAAAAGTTTCAAAATGAATCAGGGATTCTATATCAATGACCAAAAGTGACCAGTGGCGTAGTACAAAAAAATTTGGTCACTGAAACAGACCACGATCCCGAAAAAAATAAGCCGAAAATTGAAAATTCAAAAACGGTGAAGTTTTGGAAATAAATTTCTTCCGTAAACTGCCATTATTTCGACTTGTTTTATCGATTTTTGGAGTTTTGCAGAAAAAACGACACCCCTGTATAGCAATAAATAAATGAGAAGCATGCATGCAAAACACCATAACCACTCTAGGTGTGTTTAGTTTATATGATGTGTTATGATTTTATGAATTGTGCAAAATCCCACCAAGGACCTTGAAATTTTCTTTAACATATAGCTTGTTTAAAGGCTTTAGATGCTTTTGGGAAACTGAAAAAAATATTACTTACACTAATTTTTTCAATTTCCATTATATGCTGTACATTTCAACAAAGCTTCTAATAATTATAACATGTAACTACTTGACCTATCCAAAAATTTATGATTTATAAGTTTTACAAAGCAGCACAAAATCAGCAAATAAGAAGTTAAATAAAGTAACTTTTTTACCATGTTCATTTGAAGACTGAAGTGGTTCAACAGTGGGAGAAAGGACAGAGGGTGTTGGTTCTGGCCCTGGTATAATCAACTCACTTGGCTTAGTATTGCTGAGACCCCTAGAGTCGCGTTGGACACCAAGACTGGGACCCATTCCAGCATTCAAACCTCCTAGAGCACTAATACTTCCATATGCTCCTGCAAATTGACCAATTTGTGGTGCCATGGGACCCAGAACAGGATGACTCTGAAATGGCTGACCACCCAACGATGGTGGTACAGAAAGTTGCATAATAGCTGGATCATTAAGTGGTTGGGAGTGCGTAACATTATTAACCACTCTTATATCCTTTATATCGGAACCTCTAAATAAAATATAGTCATACACTTGATTCTGGGCTGGAACTGGATATTGCGTTTCTCTATCTTCTGTCCCAAATGAACGTACTGTAAATAAAAATTATACATTTTAGCTTTTTTTGGGAGTTTGGGTAGTTGATATTTAATATTTCCTTAACATATATTACTAACTATAAATGCAAATTAAATCGTTTAAAATCTGTCGATACGTGTGCTTTAGATCTGCAAGTATTCAAAAATGTAAAGGTTGAATGTGGTTTTGTGATACAGTACTGGAAAACTTATGCTAAAGTAGCCAGTGAAGTTGTGATGATAAAACTAAAACTGGAGATATTTCACTTTAGCAAAGAAAAATGTAATCTGCAAATACTGTGGAGTAAAATATAAGAATGCAACTAGAATGCATACTTATTTACTGACTTGTTATACATCTCATTGTTCTGATAATGAAAAATATTTTGAAATACATAGAAAATGTGATAATAACCATAATGAGATGAAGTAAGTAAATGTTTATTTTAATTTCTCTGTGATAGAGAATACTCTATTTATTTTTATTTAAGAATATAAAGTGTCTAGGTATACTGCAAAAAATATACCTTCTGTTAAATATTTTTTTGGTGTACTTATTTACATTTGCCATTTACAGATTCATACTCAAAGAGGATTAAATAAGATAAAGAACTGAACAGCCAAATTCAACAATTATGCACAACTTACAGCAATCACAAAAAATAATAAACATCGTTCAAGATTATACAATCCTGCCTGTACAATAATTAATAAATAAGAAACATACACAAAATCTATGGAAATTACATAACAAACACCAGAAATATTCAAGAAATGTTATAAAATCTTCCTGAAATTCCTACTGGAAACTTTGCCTATGAAACGTTTCGAAATTTCTGTTTCGCTTTCATTTCATTTTCATGAAATGTTATGAAATCCTTACAAAGAAGGGGCCTCACTTTCCATACAAAATCCGTTTCAGTTACAGCAAAAAAATTTTTTTTTTAGATTTTTTTTATATACTCCCAAAGTTAAATATATTTCTCATACGAAAAAAAATATTAATACGATTTTCAGTGCGTTTCCTGTTGGAGAAAAAAGCACCAAACTTGAATTGTTTCAGCGTTTTTTTTTTTTAAGGAAAACACGAATTATGATCGCTTTTCATTGAAGTACTTTTATTTTATCATTATATTATTTCACACTACATAATCTAAAACATAATAAAGAATGTTCTTCAAAGGTGCGCTCACGAGGTGGATTTTCTATGGACAGTGAAATTTGCCGTAATTTTTGGAAAATTATGAATTTTTCTGAAACTGAAAATTTCGGAAACGTTTCAATGTTTCCTACAGGAAACTTTACCTATGAAAAGTTTCTAAATATCCGTCTCGTTTTATTTCCATGAAATGTTTCCTTATTCATTACATAAAATAATAAATTATGTTGTTCATTTACGCTAAGATCAAGGGAGCCTGCTAGCGAGGTTGGGCACTGCTAGTGGCGCCCTTTCTTTTGATTTGTTCAAAGTTATATAGTAGTAAAATTAGAACACACCCAATCACCGATTGCAGCCGAGCTAGCCCTCGGCAACCCTTTTTATGGCAAACTCTCGCGGTTCAAACACTACTATTAATACATTTTAATTAGTTTAAATTCTTTTTTTTTTTTTTTTTAATTTGGTCAAAATGCAAAACCCCCGTAGCAATTTACCTATCTAACATTTCTGCAAGTGTTCTACGGAGAACGCGGCGGGATAATTTAGCGTCCCTATCAGTTCTTATCGCGGCTTCAAGTTTTTAATGTAGGAACTTCATTCCTAAAATAAAAACCATATGAATCTTCCTATGAACGACACATTTTGTGTCGTCGTTGATCACTATTCTCTTTCGGTCCCGTTTTTTTCTTTAGAAATATTCTCAATATCTTTGAATTTTTTAGAGCGCGGCAAATGGTTGCCACAGATACCTTTGTAAGAAAACTGCATAATTCCACAGCGTTTGTAACACTTATTTGGACATTCCGTGCTCGTAACCCTTCATATATATTACATATGCCTTTTTGTTGAACTAAACTTTCGTTTACGCGACAAACCACCTGTAGATGATTGTATTTTTAAATAATTAAATAGCTCTCGGCGAAATGATGGCTGACCGAATACTTCGAGATTCCTGTAAAACTCCTGTTCCTATTAACATGAACAAGTACCGCTATCTTGTCAGGCAGTCTGCGAATTTGACATGTAACATGAGGCGTCTAGATTCAAATGCGACTAAATCCATTAGATGAAAAACCGAGAAAAACTGTAGCTAGTACATTAAAATTCAGAAGGTCATAATTTTTTATTTTGACATTCTACTACATTTAAATTAAATCAGATTTTTTTGACAACTACTAGATTTAATAGGTTTTGAATTTCATTTAATATACGTATATATGTAAATATTATATACGATCATTTTTATGTAATTATAATAGTCGATAAATAAATAAAAAATAAAATAAAGTGCAATATCTTTCACAAAATACGCACTGTCCTCACATTATTCGCGAAGTAGGTAACTAACTAAGATCGTGTTTTATCTTCTTTCGGTTCAAATATACATAGGATCATTACTTGCTTTTGCAAGTCGACTTTTATAGTATCGTTTCATTAGTTATAGAAAGTGGTAGTCATGTCATATTATATATAATTGTGTAGGTTTTATTTTAACCGCCTTCTTTATAGGCTGTTATTGATTTATTGATCAATCACTCAATTATTTCCGACTCGTAGTATAACGTAGTATTTTTTTTCACTTGTTATTTAATAGTAGTATTACTTATGCTAACAGCATACATACAATTAGATATTAAGTTAATAAGCACATACTGGTGTTGTCATTTAGGTGCATAAAATAAGTTAGAAAAATCTTTGCTTACTCTCTTAACAAATTTATTTAAATACTCGTCTATTATATAAATTATGCGTACTTTAAGTGCTATTCAGTATACCTCCACTCCAGTAAACGGGTGTTGCAAACCAATGCATGAAGATTGAGGAAATAGTGGTAAATGCTTTGTATAGACGATACCTCTCTTATAGTCAAAACAAAGAGTGTAATTGAAGCTGAGGCAATTATGGCGGAAGCTCAGTTAAGATTGACTAATTGGTTTGAAACCATTTCTTTAAGTTTAAACAGTAGGCAGGTTTCTTGTGAGTGGGTCCTTGTGGACCGTCGACTGCGGCCTTCACCAGGCCTATTGTGGCTCACACCTAGTTATATTTCACCCAATAAGTTCAGTCTCTTAACGAAACTTATAACTTTATTGGGTAAGAATGTGTGAAGATTCTCTGGCAGTAGTTGCCCTTTGCCAAATATTGAGAATCTGATCCTCTCCACAGCGGGACAGGTACATAGGATGTGGTCTGCCTTCTCATCATCTTCCAGCCACAGACGGCACTCGGCGTTTTCCGCTAGGCCGAGTTTATGCAGATGGTAGTTTAGTCGGCAGTGCCCGGTATATAGGCCTGTTAGAGTTTTCAGGTTTACCCTGTTTAACTCTAAAAGTTTCTTAGCTCTTGATTTCAAGTTTAAACAGTAGTAAAATGCTAACGTTGCACTTCTCTTCCTCTTAGATTTGGACAGTGTCGTCTGTTAAAGTGTTGGGTGCGTCCTTAGACAACATATTAAACTGGCAGTCTCATGTAAATTTCTTAGCTGGTCGGCTGTCTACTTACATACATATTTTTGAGGCAACTACGTATTCGGTGTCCCCTAGTTGTGTAAAAATGGAATACTTTGCTCCGTTTCATAGTGTCATGTGCTATGCAAACTTCGTCACGTCTAACGAATATTTATTTTGCAGAAACGTGTCATCAGAATCATAGCAAATGTTGGTTTTAGAGATCATTGCAAACCGTTGTTTAAGTGTCTGGGCATTATGTCTTTACCTGTGTTTTACACTGCAATGCCTTCTGTTTATTAAAGATAAGAATGATACTGTGACAGGTCAAAGTACATCAATATTAAATATAATGATTTTTTACGTTTTCCACAGTATAGACTTATTAAATTGCATATATATTTTTTACGATAATAATAATAAACTGTTCTGGATCTTCTCTGACGGTAGATGAGCTGCGTCAATTAGACAAAATGATGAATATTTACAGAAGTATTTATCCTAAATCATCCTTTTCTCATGTGTATCTCCCACGTCAACGAGGGCCGATGACTCTCGGCAAGTAGTACTGAGTATGGCATGTAACATTCTCAGTTCAGATCCTCTTTTGAGGTTTGTGAAACATCATGAAACTGTAGGAGTGGGAGCCGGGCAAGGAGGCCAGCGAGTGCTGATATAGTCAGTCAGCCAGCTATATTGTCTGAAAGCCCAAATCAGAGCTGCTCACCAGGAAAATCTGTTTCGGCAGCACATTGATAAATCCAGCATAAGAACATAGAAACCCTGGGTTTATTGACCAGGCCAACATTCGCCTTTCTAAGGTCAGCCGGGCTTAAGTCAGAGACTGACAGATTTATTATGGCTTACCAGGATGGTGTCATCTACACATTGGTCTACCGTAGCCGCGTGTGGCGTGTAGAGATTCCTGATATTAACTGCAGGATTTGCCGTTAGACGCCGGAGTCACTGCACTTCCTCTCTGCATACCCATATATGCAATTTTGGCTACATTCACCGACATAACGCGGCGTTACGAGTACTACATTACACTTAAGGTATTCATACGGGGTAAACCAGGCACCAGAGTTGCCTCACGTCCCCGGAAATACTGAGTCTGTTGTTGAGAACGAGAAATGTCGCATTTATTGGAACCACTCATTTCCGACTGTTAGGTTAATCCAAGCCAATAAGCCTAACAGTCCTCCTCGACCATCAAATAAATAACATCTCTTCAAATATCGTGATCTACAGTATGAGCGCCAAGTGCTGTAACCAGGCTACTTGATCAAAATGGTTGTCCATATAATCGGTGCACTCGGAAGGATAAAGCGTATACTCTCTGAATTGGACCATACCAGCTTGCCAAGAATCAGCAGAATGGCTGGCAGGCTAAATGCAGAAAGCGGTCATTCTGGATTCTCTCCCGTCTGCTTAGGGCACATAATTCTGGGAGGATTGCCCGGCGTTGGGCAACAGAAAAAAAAAGTTGAAAAAAAAAGTGTTGATCTTAAGAAAATTTACATTTTATAGACAAGTCAGAATAAATAATAAGTAAAACAATTCATATAAAGTTGCAGAATAAAAAAGAGTAAAAAAACAGTTATAAAATAGTAAAATACAAAGTATACAGCCACTAACAAACTTGATAAAATTGCTAAATTGATACACTACAGACAAATTTGATAAATGCTTCCATTTTTGAAACTGAGCTGATGGAATTCCTGTATATTATACAGGATGAATCAGTTTTTAGGACGAAAACCTCTGGAGCTACCAGCAATAATGGTTTACAATACTGAAGTAATAAGTAAATGTTATGATCATGAATCACAGGGGAAGAGAGATCGTCCAATGACCATTCTCTTGTAAGTACCACTTCCGGGTTATATTTGACAGGAGCTAATTAATCTCATTCATCGGCTGTAGGTCTGTGGGCCACTATCTTCTGAGCCTCCGTGTTACGTTTGGTAGGTTTTTCATTTCTTCAACCAGGTTATTTTCATGCCCTTCTAAAGTTTCTATATAGTGGGTTGTAAGTCTCTTGATCTCATCAGTGACAAATGGTATTTGCAGGTCATTATGTATGGTGTGGTTAGATACGTACCAGGGTGCATTGGTTATGGAGCGTAGAATCTTGGATTGTATTCTTTGTATAATTTTCGTATTGGATGGTTTTGTGCATTCCCACAGTTGAATGCCATACGTCCAAATGGGTTTTATTATGCATTTGTATAAGAGAATTTTGTTTTCTAACGATAATTTGGATTTTCGTCCCAATAGCCATGACATTCGTTTAAATTTTAAGTTTAGTTGTTGGCGTTTCATTTTAATATGTTTTTGCCAAGTGAGTTTTTGGTCTAAGTGTAGTCCTAGGTACTTCACTTCAGTTTGAACTGGAATTTGGGTATTGCTCAATCATACTGGTGGACATGTTGTGCGTCTTGTGGTAAATGTTACTTGTACAGATTTCGTTTCATTGATATTTATTTTCCATTTGCTAAACCAGGTTTGCAGGATATTTAGGTGATGTTGTAGTTGCTGTGATGCCACTATTGGGTCGTTATTTATTGATAACACCGCTGTATCATCCGCGAATGTTGAGATGGTTGTGTCATTTGTAGTTGGTGCATCTGCGATATAAATTAGGAACAATAGTGGAGCCAATACGCCCCCCTGAGGTACTCCTGAGTTTACTTGATGGTAACTGGAGTATGCGGAGTTATACTTAATCTGGAAGTACCTCTCAGACATGTATGATTTAAGTAGTAGGTAGTACGGGCTTGGAAAAATGCTTTTGATTTTATATGAGTCCGATGTGCCAGACTTTATCAAATGCCTGTGCAACGTCTAGATATACTGATGTACATAACGTTTTTTCTTCAAGGCTTTTATTAATTTGGTTGACTATTCTGTGTTTGTTGTGTGGCTGAATGATGTTCTCTAAAACCAAACTGGTAGTCATGAATTATGGTTGATAGTTCTAAGTCGATTTTAATTCTACCCATTAGGAGTTTTTCAAACATTTTTGATGGGGTAGGAAGTAGACTAATCGGGCGATGCGAGGTAATTTCATTTATTGGTTTGCCTGGTTTGGGTACCATTATAATTTGCGCGAATTTCCATATTACCGGGTAATGAGATAGCCTGAGTATGCTGTTGTACAGTGTTGTTAGGAGGACTATTGCTTTCCTTGGCAAATGTTTTAATATTTTGCCTGTTATAAGGTCATGTCCAGGTGCTTTGTGCGGATTTAGGATTTTAATTTCTTGCATTATTTCTCTTGGTGTGAATGCTCTGATTGGTAGTGACATTTGACATGGTGTATCTAAGAAGTCCTCAATCTGCCTGTCGTCGTGATTAATATTCGGCCCCAGTGGGGGTGAAAACTTGAGATGTTCAGCGAAGGTGTTTGCCTTTTCTGGGTCACTTCTGGCCCAAATTCCGTCAGGTTCTCTAATAGGTGATATTGTAATTTGAGGTCGTTTGAACTTTTTTTGTTGCCTTCCAGATCGTGTGATCATCCTTAGCAAGTGTGGTGATATAATGTTCAAATGAAGCGTTTCTTGCGTCTGCTAATGTGTTATGTAATTTTCGTTTTAACCTGTTATATATGAGTTTATCTTCATTGTTTCGGAACCTCTGCCATTTCTTCGAGCCCTACGTTTTTCGTTTACTAGTTCCTTTATATAAAGGGAATTATAGCACTTCTTTGCATTTTCTTCTGGTGTAGCAGTTGAGTGCCAAGCAGCCTTTTGTATTAGGGTCGTAAATTACTGGGTTGCTTGATCTAGTTCGTCAGCTTCCTTAATTCGTAAATTTAGATTTATGTGATCTTCAATGTATCTTTGAAATTTGTCCCAGTTTGTTGCATTTGTGGTGAGTGTTGGTCTGGGTTCTTTAGTGATGGTATACGTACTTATGGTTGCAATCAATGGAATGTGATCCGATGATAATTCGTAATTCGACTCAACCTGGAGGTGGTTTGTTGCTACCCCTTTATGTAGAAAGAAGTCTAAAAGATCAGGTAACTTATTGGCCAATATGTTGGTTCACCAGTAGACAGGTGGCGACAGTTTAATACGTTTACTGCTTTTAAAAGATTTCTACCTTTCGGTGTCACTGGTCTTGCTCCTCAGACCATGTTCTTAGCGTTCCAGTCTCCGCCTATGAAGAACTTGGATCCCAGAATTTCTAGGAATTCTACATATTCCTCTACTGTTATAGCGTGTCTTGGGGGACAGTAAATTGCTGAAATTGTTACGGGCCATGGGTTAGCGTCTACCTTAATATTAGCCGACTGGAATTTTGTTCGTCTGATAATGAATTAGTTTGTGATGTGATATTGAGTTTCGGATTATTAAGTAGATTGTAAATAAGCAGTTAAATATAAAAAAAAGTGGTTTGTAACTTTTCTCATGTGTATCTCCCACGTCAACGAGGGCCGATGACTCTCGAGCAAGTAGTACTGAGTATGGCATGTAACATTCTCAGTTCAGATCCTCTTTTGAGGTTTGTGAAACATCATGAAACTGTAGGAGTGGGAGCCGGGCAAGGCGGCCGGCAAGGAGGCCGGCGAGTGCTGATATAGTCAGTCAGCCAGCTATATTGTCTGAAAGCCCAAATCAGAGCTGCTCACCAGGAAAATCTGTTTCGGCAGCACATTGATAAATCCAGCATAAGAACATAGAAACCCTGGGTTTATTGACCAGGCCAACATTCGCCTTTCTAAGGTCAGCCGGACTTAAGTCAGAGACTGACAGATTTATTATGGCTTACCAGGATGGTGTCATCTACACATTGGTCTACCGTAGCCGCGTGTGGCGTGTAGAGATTCCTGATATTAACTGCAGGATTTGCCGTCAGACGCCGGAGTCACTGCACTTCCTCTCTGCATACCCATATATGCAATTTTGGCTACATTCACCGACATAACGCGGCGTTACGAGTACTACATTACACTTAAGGTATTCATACGGGGTAAACCAGGCACCAGAGCTGCCTTACGTCCCCGGAAATACTGAGTCTGTTGTTGAGAACGAGAAATGTCGCATTTATTGGAACCACTCATTTCCGACTGTTAGGTTAATCCAAGCCAATAAGCCTAACAGTCCTCCTCGACCATCAAATAAATAACATCTCTTCAAATATCGCGATCTACAGTATGAGCGCCAAGTGCTGTAACCAGGCTACTTGATCAAAATGGTTGTCCATATAATCGGTGCACTCGGAAGGATAAAGCGTATACTCTCTGAATTGGACCATACCAGCTTGCCAAGAATCAGCAGAATGGCTGGCAGGCCAAATGCAGAAAGCGGTCATTCTGGATTCTCTCCCGTCTGCTTAGGGCACATAATTCTGGGAGGATTGCCCGGGCGTTGGGCAACAGAAAAAAAAAGTTGAAAATAAAAAGTGTTGATCTTAAGAAAATTTACATTTTATAGACAAGTCAGAATAAATAATAAGTAAAACAATTCATATAAAGTTGCAGAATAAAAAGAGTAAAAAAAACAGTTATAAAATAGTAAAATACAAAGTATACAGCCACTAACAAACTTGATAAAATTGCTAAATTGATACACTACAGACAAATTTGATAAATGCTTCCATTTTTGAAAATGAGCTGATGGAATTCCTGTATATTATACAGGATGAATCAGTTTTTAGGACGAAAACCTCTGGAGCTACCAGCAATAATGGATTACAATACTGAAGTAATAAGTAAATGTTATGATCATGAATCACAGGGGAAGAGAGATCGTCCAATGACCATTCTCTTGTAAGTACCACTTCCGGGTTATATTTGACAGGAGCTAATTAATCTCATTCATCAGCTGTAGGTCTGTGGGCCACTATCTTCTAAGCCTCCGTGTTACGTTTGGTGGGTTTTTCATTTCTTCAACCAGGTTATTTTCATGCCCTTCTAGTCAGTCTCCGCCTATGAAGGACTTGGATCCCAGAATTTCTAGGAATTCTACATATTCCCCTACTGTTATAGCGTGTCTTGGGGGACAGTAAATTGCTGAAATTGTTACGGGCCATGGGTTAGCGTCTACCTTAATATTAGCCGACTGGAATTTTGTTCGTCTGATAATGAATTAGTTTGTGATGTGATATTGAGTTTCGGATTATTAAGTAGATTGTAAATAAGCAGTTAAATATAAAAAAAGTGGTTTGCAACTGTCATCCCATTTAGTACCAACTATACTTCTGTAACAGCCATTCGGGCTCTAATGGTCTCTATCCAGATATAATGTAAACATTGTACAGTGGCTAAAAACAAAAATATTTTTTTATAGTGGGCCTTCTCTGTAGAGTCCTTGAGATTAAACTGGCTAGCGTGTTCTGCAAACAATCGATGTAAGATTATTTAATGACGAAAGGGAATAAACGAAATTCCACAACTAAAAATAACAAAAAAAACTCTACGATTAATAAAAACTAGTATACAAAAGTTTGTTACATCGTGGTTCACGTTAAAATAAATTAATAATCTATTGGGTATCTTAAGTATATAAATTAATTATTAAAAAAACCTGGAAAATAGGCTTGTTCTCCGGCTCGCGGATGGTCTACACTATCCTGCGGTGTTCCAATGTGTCTCAGTCGTCTCCAAAAACTTCGCTGCTGCACCTCGTATACATAGACATCCACTCCAGGGCGATATTTGGAGTGAAAAAAAAGCCCTACAATGAGGTAAATAGCCTTAGGCAACGCTCATTCCAAAAGAAAATTTTAGAGAGTAATTTTTGACAAATACTATACGTACAAGAAAAAAATAGAGGAAAAAAGGGACTTACTTGAAGTTATTAATCGGCCTGAAGTAGCCTCCTTGTCCTGAGGAATAATCGATAGACGTATTCGGCGCGACGAAAAAAAAATAAGAATCCAGATCTCTGCTTACGGGACAGGAAAAAAACAAAATCACAGATCGTACAAATCTCACTAGATAATTCACTATCCCCTTTTATGACCAATTTCACCATAAATCCCCAAACTGGGTGAGTAAAAAAATACAAACTCGATGAAAGGTCTATTTATTTCCACAATCAGTCGAACAGTAGTTATTCTAATCTAATCAAAAGGAAAAAAAAAGTCACAAAAAACCGAATCATTCACGAGAAAGCTATCGGCGGCATTTCAATAAGTACTGCTCCAGGCAATTGCGATTTCTGACAACCAGTAATACTTCCCTTTGTAATTAACGGTAACCTATATTAATTTGTACCAGGCTCCGCGGAGGTTATTCCTTGGTAAATCTTTATGTTAAGTTGAAGTTACATGGCCGTGAAAACGACTGTAACACTTTTTATTACAGACTTTTGTACAATAAATACCAGTTGAAGATAGGTATGCATAGCATTTCCCCATGTCAGTATGCCATATAGCAGCAACGAATGGAACAATGAATAGTACATGTGTTTTATTTTTCTAATGGTAGACACACTTTTAATCAATTTTTCACATAGTGCATTAATAATATGACCTACCCATGTTAGTTTGATATCAATATGAACCCCCAAATATGTTACATTGGTTTCATGATTTTCATGAAGGCAGGGACCGCTCTGGCTTTTACGCCGCCCCGGACAAAAAAACAAATTGCCGCCCCTTTTAAAGTTATTTTTTCTTAATAAAATATGGTTTTAATTTGCAATACAAACGTATATTTACAAAGAAACAAGTTTTAAAACTTAACATTTGGTACAAAACAGTATACATTAAAATAAAATAGAGTTGCAGTACCTATAGATACCTAGTTGTTATAGGTTAAAAATATTTACTTAGTTTTAAACATACAGGGTGCAATTTACCGCTATTTTTTTTCTCACATACCTAAAACCTAAATAGAAAACAAAAGGTCGATACATAGAACCACAGTAATATATTGTTTGTTTGAGTTATAATCAAAAGAATATTTTTTTTTCTCATTTTTAATTTTGCAAATTTTTTTATTACATCTTTTAAGTTTCTTTGATCAGCAATTTCATGTTCAATTGCTAAAATGGCCAAGCCGTTTAGTCGATTTACGCAAAATCGACTAAACGGCTTATTGTATGTAGTTGAGCGTAAAAAGGTTTTGATTAATTTTAATTTGGAAAAACTTCTTCCTCCACTTGCTATTGATACTGGAATAGTCAGTAGTATTCTTAAGTCAATACTAAGATTTGGAGCAAAATTTAGCATTGTTATTATTAAGAACATCACTTGCTTTCTTTTTTGCCCAAAAGTGCACAAACTGCAGAAATGTCCCCTACTAATTCTAGACCGTTAATGTCAGCTGAATCACCATCAGACAAATATTTTCCAAATCTTTGGAAATCTTTATCAGTGTCTCTATAGAGATTGAAAATGGTGATTTAGTTGTTCAAATCGACTATCTAATGCGTTTAATGCTTGATCAACAGTATAAAAGAAAAATTCTATTTTGTATTTTTCTTTGGAATTTTCGATTGGTTCGTCCCTTGCCTTATATGAAAAGTTGGTTTCTTTTCTTCCTACGCGGAGTCGAGGCGTTGCTGATTCAAAATTGCCTTCACTGTTAATTTCATCAATCAATTCTCTTGCGTCAACAATAATTTCATTGAAATACTTATCTGATCGAAGATTTTTAAAGAAATTTTTGCAGTTCTCTAGAAGATCAAGCGCTTTTTTCAAATCAAAAGCTTTTGTTTGCATAAGCTTGCTTATGGGATTCATACCGTTTAAAATTTTATACCATATGACTATTAAACATAAAAATTTAAATTGTTAAATGCAACTTAGCAACTTAGCTTCTATACTGCTTTCCCATCGAATGTCACTCAAAGGTTTTAATGTTAATCCTTGGACATGTTTTAAAAATATTGCCCATCGAAAAGTAGAAGAAAAGAATAAATATATTTTTTTCGACCATATTAAAAAAATTCTAGATTGCACTTCTGCATTGTTGCCCCTCATGTTAGCCCCATTATCATATCCCTGCCCTCTTGTATCTTGCACACCAATTCATGAATCTCTTCATTTATAATTTCATATAGTTGTCTCCCTGTAGATCTTTCCATAGCTAAAAAACCTAAAAAGCTTTCGTAGATTTTTATTTCAACATCATTTGGGTCATTTGCTCCGCCTTACTCAGTAGTGTAATCTAATATTATGGAATAGTATTTCGCTTTTTTTATATCAACAATAATATGCGACTTTACACTTTCGTGAAGCAAGTCTATTATCTCGTTTTTATTGTTTTTTTTCAAGATAATGAGCTTTGGTTTCCTCTTTTTTAAGCACTCCACGCACGTGTTCCTCCATGACGGGGTCAGATTCAGATAGCAATTCAACTATTTTTAAAAAGTTGCCGTTTTATGCTCAAACAGCTTGTCGCTTGGACCTTCAAAAGCTAAACAACTTTTACCGAGTATTTTAGTAATTGCTACAATCTTTTAGAAGCACCTCGTACCAGTGATTTGTTTCAGTGTTAATAACTCTTTGGCAGCTGTATCTATAGTTGTACAACACTTTAACCGTTGACCGAGTTCTAGCCAGGATTTTTGAGCCTGAATATGATTTTTAGAAATTTCGTGATCCTCTAATGTTTCAACGATCTGCTTCCAGCTTTTAAAACCTTCTTGTGAAAAGGAACTTGACACACGGCCATAAATTTTGTAGCAAAAGCAATATATGCAGTTTTTTGAAGTGGAATACACCAGCCAGTATCTTATAATTTGCTCTCCATTTCTTAAAATTCGAGAATAGTAGCTAAACTCGACCAGTGCCATCATAAGGAAATTTGTAATTAAACAATGGTTTAGGTTGGACCTTGTCGTACTAAAAAACTTCTTTTGGCATCTCTTAAAATTGTGGGCCACAATGCTGGATCTGTACCTAAAGTTTGTACAGTGCATTCCGTGAGTGGTAGGGTGGGGTCAGGTGTAGAGGTAGTGCTACTAGTGCTATCCAGGGTGCCTTCTGTAAGTGCCAAAGCGGTGTCAGTTGGTAGGCTGCTTTCATTTGGTGACAAAGTTGGTTTAAAAATATCGTGTATTGATTGGTCTTGATTATCAACACTCTCTGATGATTCCGTGTTTTCCTTTTTATCTGAATTTTTGGAGATATTTGTTTTAGTACTAATGCTACTACCGGACCTACCCTGTAAATAATTGTGCAGAGCACAAGCTTGTTTTTGCTTTTGGGTTTCCTTCTCTAGCCTTCGCTTTTTGTACTGATGGCTGGACAATTTTCTTTGCGTGCCAGACATTCTAAAACAACAAATTACACAATGCAAAATACGCTAGTTAAAATAAGCTACAGCGTTGCTAAAAATAAAAATTGGAAAAATCCAATTAATCAGTGACTTAGTCTGACTCACAGTTTTGAAAAATGCCTAGTTTTAATTACCTACTTAAACTATTTTTAAATATAAAAACGAATTTCTTAACGTTTCGGGCTCATTTTCAACCTCCCTTTTGAAAAAAATAGTTAATACTTTTAGTAATTAAAACTAGGCATTTAATTTTTTTTAAATTGTGGGACAGACTAAAAGCCACCATCACCCTAATCGTATTTGAAGATTTTTCTTCTTTTATTTTTTTATGGAACTTATTACTACACAAAATTATAATTAATTAGTAGGATTTTTTTCAAAGATTTTTTTTAGGTGTGGTGGATCCCAACAAAATGGACAAATTGCGAACCATCACAACGAACATATAAAAACTAAATATTTAAAACAGATACCTATCTAAAATGTTTGAATTTTTAAAATGGATTTTTTGTTACCTTTTTTTTCGCGGCGAAAATCCCAAATAAATTAATAAAAATCCGTCACAACAAACATACAGAAACTATTTAAAAATGTATAAGTATGTAGTGTGGAAACTATTTTTGAAAATAAATCTTTACCACTTAATATAGGTATCTGCAGAAGTACTTACCTTTAGAAATTAACAATTAACACACAAAAGTCTCTATCCCAAACTAAACTGTTATATATTTTTAATATTTATAAACTTACTTCAAGGATATGTTATCACCGGCACCGACACATTTGTAATAATAACACAATTGCGCTTAGACGACTCTTTATATAGTAAGGCGCGAAAACATGTCCATGCATGTTATGTCTTACAGTTTCTATTTGAAACAAGTAATTATATACCTACAAGTTCATGCAGAGTAATGCACGTCTTTTACCTATACGTCTTATTTTATTTCAAAAATAAATGTTTTTTTAAAAAGGTTTTAATATTTTTCTAGCTTTAAAACATAACAAACCACAAAGATCAAATGTAAATTGCATAGTACTTAGTATTAGTTAGGGAAAAATCAACAAGTAGTGTAAAATTGATATTGACAATAATTAATTTATCAATATTTGGTTCACATTCAGAGGGGCGAAAAATGCCGCCCTCAGGTTCGCCGCCCCGGACAGGGATCCGGGTTGTCCGCCTCTAAAGCGGGCCCTGATAAAGGTAGTCTTGATTTCAAATGTTACGGCCACTTGTTTTACTCTCATTATGACTAATTGATTAGGTGTAAACTAAGCTTCAGCGTGCTGCAAAATATTTTGGAGAATGGCCAGAGTATCACTTTCCTTATCTATGCTGGTACTAAAAAAGTGGCATAATCTGCATACATTACAGTTGTAGCATTCAGATTATTCATACTATTTGGCAAATCATTAAAGTGACCGTTAGGTCTGCGAATATCCCTTAAACATTGATTTTTCTTTTCAAATACATTTTTTATAGATGTTAATGATATAATTGCATTAGTTGTTACGGTTTTTCTGAATTCAAACTGCAGCATACTTAATATTTTATTTGATTCTAAATAAACTTATAGGTTCTTGGATATTTGCAATTCTAATATCTTGGAGAATGCTGGCAAGATAGAAATCTGTCTATAATTTCGTGGTTGAAAGATATCCCCATTTTTAAATATAGGAAGAATTGTCCCAATTTTTAGTTTACAGGGAAAGATGCCTGATGTCAGGCAAGCATGTAGGCAGCTAAAGGGCCAATTAAGAAGTTAGCAATTTTTCTTACAATAAATGTGCTGACATCATAGATACTTTCCGTTATCTTATTAATTGTGATTCTAACATCGTTAGGAGTAATAGGTGTCAGAAACATACAATCCTTCAATTGTTATTTTTTGTCCAAAAATATTAATGAATCAATTTGTGAGTGTCAAATTGTGCACAATTGATCCTGCATTATTAACAAAAAAGTTATCTATATATTTTGAACATTCTGAAGACAAAACAGTTTATAATAATGGAATTGAACGAATTCCCGAGAATACGACGCTATAAGACGAAGCCAGGAAGCATTTTAAGTACCAGACGTTCAAGCACAGTACATGTTATACATGAGCAGTTCCAAATTTTAATTCAAGCACTTATGGAACTAGAATGTACTACACGTGGAGGAATCTGTAAATATTATCTTAATGTGCAGAATTCACGAAGCTTACCGGTGCGACAAACTGAAGTAGAATACCAGAGGCTTGTAAATTATAATAAATTAATGTGAATTCAAACAAAATACTTGCATAAAGAAACAATAATTATTATCCAATCATTACATTGTTTTCATAAGTTAATAGTGGTTAACCTCGTGTTAACCCCTGTTAATTATTTGATATTCACTATAAAAACAACATAAGAGTATATAACAAATAACCACAAAAACAGGGTTAATATGTAACGCCTCTGAATAAAACATTTGTTGTTCTACTCTAGTCGCGGAGTGGGGTAACGTTGAAATTTGGTCAACGGTGCATACCCATCGCTCACCATCACTCGTTTGTTTTACAGTATCGATCAAATCGTTCCAACCTGATCCTGTCCACATAGAACAAATAATAATAATCAATTTACATAAATGCTTTGAACACATGATAGGAGATTTCATGAAATGTTAGGACACTTTCGAGGTATGTATTTTAATCGTTCCATACAAATGATTGTTATTGTCTTACCCAATGTGCCGGCCTTGCATGCACGGAAATTGTCCGGTGTCTAATTATTACTTATGAAATACAAATATAAACTAAATCTAAGAAATATCTTAAACGCCTGAAACAAACACATATCTGCGTAATGTTTTTGGATAAGAAACATGAAAAATACGTTTTAACTTTAAATTTACAAGTTTTAATTTTCCGGAAATATGTCACAAAAAAAATTATTTGTAGCAGTCTTTATCCCTCAACCAAACTTGCAAGACCTCTTCCTTTGCTAGATTTTGTAGGCAACTTATTAAGCTGTCTACTATATTAACTTGCTTTATCCATTCATTATTATAATAGACGGTTCATCCAAAGAGGAAGCACGTTGCCATTCTTCAAAATGTTGAAATTCATTTTCCTGTTGTAACCACCTTTGCTCTGCCCCGATTTTAAAGATGACACTTCATCCCTCGATGAAATCTTTTTGAGTCCCAGCACGTAAAACATACCTGCAAAAAAGTAATAATTAATAATAATATTAATTGGATAGAATCAGCATTTCTGAAATGTATTATGTGTTACAACACGAAATTATTTAAGTATTCAGTTACCCCCCCTCAGCAATCTAGTAAAGCAAAGGCTATTGTCTCTTTTTTAGTTCACACGCGTTGATAGTGAGAACCATTACCAAAGCCGTGAAGGTATATTCAAAAAAGTATTCTTGTTTTGAATATACCAATTTGTTCAGGAATTTGAATATATTATTTGTTCGAAAGGAGATGTTTTTCTTCACTTGTGTATTCGTGAAAACTATACAAAATCTTGATTAATTTCTTTTCTAAATATAATCAAATGAAAACATTCATATTTTAAATATAAGACTATGGATAATTTCAACTTAAAAATGCCTTACACATACACAAATATTACATACATTTGGAACCAGAATAGCATTCTCTTTTGAATATACGAATGTTTAAAAATTTGATAATATTATATTTACCTTGAGATGAATATGATCTAATCATCATCCATATTTTACATTGAAAACCACAGTTTTAATTTAAAAATGTATGTCTTGGTATGAACATCACATCAATTTGAAACAAAGAATAGAATTTTTTAATGTTGGATCGAATAATAATCCATCTGGACAATTGGCTATAATTAGAGCTAATAATCCACCGACTAATTACGTTAACAGCAGGCTAATTACCAAATTTAAGTTTTCGCGCCATTTTTAACACATGCCTACAAAAGTTTATAATAAATATGAAAGCAAGAATCAAAACATAAGACACAATTCGCTAAAAGGGTATGCAGGCTTAATTTTTATTGCTTTGGCGAAACTTCGGCAAAACAAGATAATTCGTGGACGCAATGCTTCTCATCGGTAGAGCATACAAGATAATGAATCAGCGCTTCACACGCTTTGGTCAGAAGTCAACATTGACCCACTTTCTATTGGTGCGTAGCCTCTGCATTCTGTTTATTGTAATAGGCCAGCAGGGTTATCTTTTAATAGTTGATAGAGCTACATAACAAATCAAAGTATTGACTGATTATCAGTTGCCGGAAATATTTGCCATTTTTCAGAGCCAGCTGTTATAAAAAAATATATATAAACACACCATATAATAATTCACGCGATGTGTTTATTTACATATCTGTAATATACAGTGTACCCGTAAGAACAAATTCCTTATTTCTTAAACCAAAAATATTTAGAAAATCCTCGGACACGTCGATTTTTAATTTCAATTGCGCATCTTATACTTTATTTTTTTGTTATGACGTCATCGATATATTTTTTAAATAGAACACCCTGTATATTTCTCCATTTTTTGATTCTGCTTCAACAGCTGATCCCAATTATGTATCACACAGGGTCTAAAATTGATAAGTTGGTAGATACGACCATTAAAAAAAAGTAAAATAAACACGTTTTTTATTAATTTTTGAGGTTATTGTTTGGTTTTTTGTTTTATCATTATAGTCTTTGACAGTGAAGCACTTAATACCCCAGTAGTGGTTGCTCAATAATTGTTGTCGATTTATTTTAATTTATAACATGAGTGTATCTGTAAAGCAGAGAATTGAAATTCTTACGATGATTGGGTACGGTGACAGGATGCGAACTCAACAAGAAGTATGTAATTGATTTAATACTAAATATCCAGAACGACCCATAACTCAATCGGCAGGTGTTGACGATACAAAATGAAATATTTTACTGGCTGTTGAAGAAAATCCATTGCGTTCGCCAGGTTAGTCGCGATTATGATGTTACTAAAATGTCAGTACATACAGTATTAAAATTAGAAAATGGCATCCCTTTAAGATTCTGTTTGTGCAAGAACTAAGTGATGATGATCCAGCTCGAAGGATACAATTTTGTGAAACTGATGAATATGTGCAATGGTGATCCTGTTCTGATAAAAAATATTATTTTCTCCGATGAATGCATTTTCAAATTAAATAGTGAAGTGAATCGTCAGACTTGTAGATATTGGGCAAGGGAAAAACTCTCGATGGATGCGGGAGCAGCTCACACAGTATCCACAAAAGGTAAATGTGTGGGCGGGAATTGTAAGAAATAGAATCATAGGACCCTATTTTTTCGATGGAACTGTAAACAGACCGGCATATCTCCAATTTTTAATGGGCTATCTTATCCCAACGTTATTAAATTTATTCCCCTGTAGAATTAATCTTGGAAATGTTGACAAAAGCCTGTGGTATCAACAGTAGCTGTTAGAGTAACTAATTTTTTTGACACCTTCCAACTATTCAATGTAAACCAGTTTGGCTTCCTACAATTAACACAATAAATACATTTTTGAATTATTTATATGAAAATTTAGAAAACAAAAAAACCTGCTGTTGGTATATTCTTAAATCTCAGTAAGGCATTTTACCTGGTATGCCACAAAAATCTTCTTAATAAAATGGGGAAGTATGGTATACGTGAACAAACATTAGAGTGGTTCACAAGCTACTTACTGGATAGATTACAGTATGTTGAAATTAACAGTTACAAATCAAAATTATTACCGACAACTTTAGGTGTCCCACAAGGGTCAATATTAGGATCACTATTATTCCTAATTTACATAAATGATCTGAAATTTTCAAATATTATTATGTTTGCAGACACATCTATAATTTGTAATAACAATAACATAAGTAACACTGTAGACTTGTGCAACAGCGAAATGCAGGATCAGTCCTGGTTTTCGAATAATAATTTAGTACTAAATAGCAAAAAATCTGTTTTTATTAAATTTAACTACTGAAGCACCAACTGCAATGAAAGTCTTTTAATTAAATCTAATGGGCCTTTTCACTACTTCTTAAATCTCAAAACAAATATGTTTATTTGAAAGCTAACTGATAGATATTCACCTTGTGCAACTCTGTTTGAAATATAAGTCTCCCATTGTTTAATAAAAAAATAAACATTTATTATGGCAATTTAAACACTCATTTGACCTTGAAGCTGAGTGACGTCACACAGACTGGAATCATGTTGGTAGCATTTGCCAGAACGCCTAATACTACTAACATCACACCACAACTGACACATTTTACATTGTTTACGGTTAGTTCTGTGTGTTCATTTACGAATTGTGTTTTGCTTTGTTTCTGCACATTATTGGAAGAAAATGGAGCCAGGATTTCCTAAAGGAAATGCAGAAAATCTGCCGAAAGTTGACTTTATTATGGTGGACGAGTTTTACATGTCAAATTTGGATTATTTATCAGCAGAAGTCAGGAATATTAAAACAAAACGGTAAGTCAGTAGTAATCTTATTTTCGTGTAATTTATTTATAAATATAATGGAACTACCATTATTTTAACATGCAATAATTGTTGTTACAATATTTTTTCCTATTTCAATTATACTTACTAATGTCTAATAATTTCCAGGTCAACAAGAGCATCGTACGGTGACAACGCAGTTGCTTATGTGCAAGTAAAGCGTGATGGAGCAATTTGTGTAGTAAAAGGTAGAATTACACCAGAACACAGTGTACACAAGAAAAATTATAGTATCATAATGAAAGTCGAGGAACAGGAAGAAAAAATACTGGAATGCAAGTGCCTTGACTGTTCAGCTTCAGCAGGTGAGTTTCTGTTTTAGTTTCCAACGGTGACATTCAAATTTTTATTTATTTTCAGGTGGATGTAAACATGCAATAGCATTTTTGATGTGGGTTCACCGTCGTAGTGAAGAACCATCAGTAACTACGCAAGATTGCTACTGGCGGAAATCTGCCTTGTCCAAAGCAGTGAAGGAGACAAAAGTAATGGACCTGCAGGCACTGGCTGGGAAGAAAATCCTTGATTTGAGGCCAAAGACTGGAATTTTTTTAGAAAAAGTAAAAACCCTGAACGCAAGCGGCGGTATTTTTAGTTATGTGAAGGCACCAGCATTTTTGAATACATCAATGTACCAGCTAGCTTTAAAATTCAAAGAAAACGACAATTTGATAACTGCGGATGACTTCATAGAGTTCATGAAGCGTACTATGACAGATGTTGATTGTCAGACCAGTACAAATCAACAGTTTGGTACGAACTGAGATTTGGTAGGATCACTGCTTCCGACTATTTGAGGCTTCCAGGTGTCAAACGACTGAGGGTGCTCTAATGGAAAAAATTTTGGGTGCGACAAAACCAATCGTTACAGAACTGATTAAACGAGGACTGTTATTGGAGGACAAAGTTTTAAAAGAAGTGGAAGAAATAAGGAAGTTAAAAATCCAGAGGTGTGGGCTATTATTGGATAAGGACTTTCCGTTGTTTGGTGCTTCGCCTGATGGACTCACTGATGAACATTGCATCGAAGTGAAGTGTCCATATTCAGAAAAACTATTAAAAATTATATAAGTGATGGTATAGTGAACCAAAAATACTTAGCGCAAATGCAACTGCAAATGCTATTCAGTAAAAGGACAAGGGGTTTGTTTTGTGTTGCGGCACCTAATTTTGAACAAAGCAGGGAGTTACAAATTAAAGAAGTTGCTTTTGACGAAAATATTTGTTTTAATTTGATGGAAGCGGCTCAATCATTTTGGAAAGCTACGATATTTCCCAAGTTGTAACATTCTACACAGAGGGAAATCCCTTTGGAACATTTTGCACAATGTTGTGGAACAACGCCTTGTTGCATTTTTTTAAACAATTGTATAATTTCAAGGCACAACGTTATATAGTTTTATACATTTTAATTGTGCATAATTCTTGTACGTTTTATGTATCCAATATAAAGATTTAGTTACAATGAATTTGTTGGAAACTTCGACTAACAAATTCGCGAAATTTAGAGTCAAATTTATTTATTTTTATTCAACAAGTTATAGCAAATTAGGCTTAATTTATTGTTAAGCGTGTCCCTAAACTATATATTTTGTTACCATTCTATTTACAGTTAGTTTTAAGTAACTGTTTAAAAGGTTTGCACAAATTGTGTAACATAAAGATGTGATTTTATAAACGGATAGTGCAAATTTGTCAAAGTATGGGCCCCAACGTATTTATTTCCGTTAAACAATAATAGTAATCTATGCCTAATTTTATCGATGCCGCCCTCACAAACTGGGTAATTTAATAACATACTACTATTCACAATGAATTTGGCGATATTGTTATAAAATTTTGCATAATTGTTTCATTTGTTTCACATAAAGATAATCATTCTATACTGCTATTGGTTAAAAAATTGTAGAGGTCGCGCCCGCCACGATAAGCATATAGGTAATGCGTGCCGCGAAATTACGGAATCTGTAGATTTCTCATTTAGAAATTGTGGAAAACTAAAAACATACTCTCTTAAAAAACTATAAACATTGTGTCATTTAAGAGCACTATTTTTTGTAAATATGTTTTACAAGTGAAGAGGTTTAGATGCGAAAGTTTGTTTAGGAAACCTTCACAATATATTTAAAAATTTTACACAAATTGTAGAAACTAACTTAACCCATTATATACCAAGCATCGAAAAATTCGAAAAACGAACATTTTTGTTTGTAAATATTTATTTTGTTACTCTTAAGAATACATTCCTTGTGTCAAAAAAAATTAAAAAAATTAACGTATATAAAAAAAATACTGATGCGTAAACGAACCACTGGGAGGATACATGAAATATTATTTTGAGGCACATAAGATATAACTAATGATTTTAACGAAAATATATCATAGAAAGTTTCAATCTTACATAAAATAACTAAGCATAAATTATTTTCTACATAGAACTTTACTTAATAAAAAAAACATTATAATATTTCATGGTGCGTGAACGCACCACTGGTAACACCCGGCTTCATTTTTGCTGATACTGTACAAAGCATGAAGTATGTAAATGTACATTACATTTATTACAAATGTAAATTGTGTGGCTATGGCAAATTCTACACCTCCTTCGTGCATTATTGGCATGAGAAATCATGAGGTGACCTGTATTATCATAACGCAGTTCATCTATAGCAGGAGCAAGATTCCTTTCAATTATTGTTTTATCAGTTTTTAAAAGTCGCAAGGCTATGTAAGATTTAAAATCTACTTGGGAAATTTTTTTTCATTGACATTATAAATTTTCCATGCGTTGACGACTAAGCTATCCAATGAATTACAAAATAAAGGCCACCACCATTTTTTCCCAAATACTTGGCATCTATAATTAGCAATTCCGTTGTAGTGTAAATCTACCCCACCCATATATTTATTGTATTGGGCAATTACATAAGGTTGGGGTATCTGTACATCTCTTCATTCTTTTCTATTATAGCGTTTAACATTTTGAACAGGAGCTACACTATAAACATTACTTGCCACCGTTACAACCGAATTATCGTGCCAAAGGACAATAGAAACTTTTGATTCAGAATCATATGCTGAAATATGGGACTCGTGGTCTTTTTTACCAAATGATTTACAATTTTCGATTGGACACTTATTTGTCCTATTTTCGCGGATAGTACCGGTGGCAAAATAACGATTATTTTTTAAATGTACGAAGAGTTTGAATGACGAAAAAAAGTTGTCGAAAAAAATTTGGTGATTCACTGGCTTATCCACAACAGAAAGTAGACTCATGACAACGTCACCCCTAAGACCAAGGCTAGAATGAGTTGTATCTATAAAATATAAAAATACGTAAATATGAGTAATACGAAATTCATCATTATTCTCCAAATCCGTAACGATCTCCTCCAGAGCCGCTTCTAATTTCCTTCGAGTCAAATACCTCGAAAACGGCATATTTTACTGATTTCAATTAAATATCACGTGTACTGCACAAAAAACAAACAAATACTAAACAACACACTAATCGGCGACTGTTTACACTACATAGGCTGACTTGTCGAGAATGGCAATAGCTTGGTTTTATTTCATAGATAAAACCAGTTCACGCACCAGTAATTTTTAATAAAAATAAATCATAATCTATTATATTTTAAATGTATTTTTTTCTACCATGTAATCTACATATTATAGACATACCAAAAATGACAATATTTTCCAAAAATAAAATATTTTACTGTTTTAGAATCACCTCAACCTTTGACACAAAATTATGCAGCGTTTTTCTTGATTTTTGAGGTGTCATAAAATTTTTGTTTTATAATAAAAATCAACAGTTCGTACGGTACTAAGTTCTCTAATACTGATAATAATAAAATTTATAAATGGATATGCAAAAATATTTACTGAATTTAACAAAAAAAAATCATAAAATATGTGGTGCGATAACGCACCATTGGGAGAAAATGGGTTAATCTGTTCAGAGATCTGTTCCACAAGTGGAATAAAATGATGTATTTTTATGCAACCATAATTCAAATTTGTAAAGAAATCAATTTATGTGATTTTTAAGTATGTACAAAAATTTCAAACAATGTTAATGCATAAACTGTACAAAATCATTGCTCCAAAAATGTATTATTTATTTGCACAAATCGTTCCTGTCACTTTTTTAAGACCAATTTGGATTACAATTTTCTACAATTGTGGTAAAATATCACACACATTTTTCCCTGTGAGTAGTATGTTTATGTAGTATAAAGTTCTGTATTCTTAAATTTTTGTTATTGAATAAAATGTTTTATAAACATTGTACTTTTTTCCATAAGGGAATAGGGATGAGCTTTTATCAAAATAACATTAAAAAACTATTGTTTTCATTATATTATTTTTATTATTATATTCAAATGACATAAATTTGCCCTTACTAACAGTGTAAAAAAAATAGTTTATGAAAGCAAATGATTACATTAAAAATAGAGAATAAATTTATTTGTCACCATAATAAATTTTTGTCATCAAACAAAATCCTCTGATTATGAAATTCAATCACAGAAATTATTTTTTATCTCACATTAACATAAGCGTCTCCAAACATGTCTATCCAAATTTATAACAGTTTGTATCCAAAATAAACGAATAATCATCGGAACTTATGTCCAATGAATCTGTTTTACATTAGGAATAATAACTATGTTCTCAAAATAATAGACCTATCGCCAAATAAAATGTTTCAGAACCTTATTACGATGTATGTTTTATTCTTTTTTTGCCTGCTTGAGGCAAAAAAATGTGCCTATTGGCCAAAAAAAGCAAAAAAAGGCGCCCATAAAATCAAAACCAGCTCTTATTATTCAGTGAGTTCTTTCGCATAACTAAATTTTTTGTTCAATTATTATTTTTAGGTTTACCGTTAGTTTACTATTAGTTATGTCCATACATAACGTACATAGTTTTCATATTTAAATTTTTAATAAATACAAGAGTCTTTAAGAAATTTGTATATTTATTTAACTTCCAATTAGGACAGACATACCTGTTTATCACAACAATTACAGATTATCATCCGATTGTCATACATTTATAGACAATCGTTTTGAAATAGTTTAGTGTTAACAAGTTGGTAACAGATCTATCATTCTGAGAAAAAATCTGATTATTTGGTGACTAATTGCGGTTTTGGGTGATTTGCCATAAATTTATAGATAATCGTTTTGAAATAGTTTGGTGTTAACAAGTTGGTGGCAGACCTATCATTTTGAGAACAAATCTAATTATTTGATAATTAAAATCACATTAAATTGGTGACCGATAAAATAACACCCTTAAAAATATAGCACATTATTTTTTTATCAACGGACCTTGAACATTAATAATGCCACAAGCTATTAACATCATGTAGTTTACGAGGTATAAAAGATTTGTGTTCACTCTAGCGTGAATGTCCAGTGATGCAAATTCTCTTAACCTTCTTATGACACGTTCAATATGTATACGCAAAGATGCAATCCTCTTACTTTCATTTATTTTTTCCTTCGATAAGATTTGCTTTTCTTCAACACTCGGTGGCCTAACTAAAAAGCAGGTTTTTTTGCTAACATAAAATAAATTTGCTTAAATCCTCTATCAGCCATAACTGCACATGCATTTGGCAACTCATTCAAAAAATTGCTTTGTGAAATTATCTCCTTATCTGAAGCTCTTCCACCAAAAGCCCCGGAGATGAAGGTGATCATGCCATCTGGGGTTGAAGATATTAAAAATTTCAAAGTATTACATTTCTTATAATCAGACCAGGTCATTGCTTGATAAATAGGATTTGAAGGTTTCTCTATTTCGATTTCCAAACAATCAATAATTGATACAACATTTTTGTAACGTACTCTAAATGGAATTGGTAATCGTTTCTTAATTTCTATAGAACTTGACCAAAAAATGAGTTCTTGTAAAGCTCCTGCAATGATTGGTATTGATCTGGTAAATATATTGTGAATATAAGTAACGCTCATCTCAAAGTCATCAGCAAGCCGAGCATATACATCATCTGTTCTGATTTTCTGTAACGTAATTAAAACATCAACGTGATGAATTTTTTCCACTTCAACAATAAACTTAACAACCTGGTAAACATGTTCCGGCAATCTTAAATAGAACCTGCTCTTCTTTTCACATAAATATTCTGTTGAATTTCTTCTTCCCATGGATGGTACCTTTAAATGTTGTTCGATGCTAGATATCGAATCATAACTATTGGTGTTGGCAGAGGAAGAGACAGACTCAGATTTCACTGGAGATATAACTTTCACAGTAATTTTATGTTTTGCTTTAGGAAGTTTCACTGGTGAACTTGCTTTGTCAGTTTGTCTAATGCGAGTATTGGCACCAACACTGCGAAAATGTTTTTTTTCGTTAGCTGGCATGCTGACTTGTAGAGCAACACTACTTTTTTGTACATGTTTTGCTTCTCTAACAGGTATGTCGACTTGTACAGCAACACTTAATCTTTGTGGAGTAACATTAAAATATCCCGACGGAGGATGAGCAACAATCGTATATTTGTCTTTTGTAGGAGTAAGTCGAGTCTGCTGTTGTCTAGAAGTGGATGGTATGTCATCATGTACACTAAATAACTGTTTTTTTGCACTTTTAATGGACGATAGACTTATTACGGTTTCACTCTTTCTTTTTCTTGCTGATGGCGTTAATTGTGACGACTGGTCTGGAGACTGAACGTGTCCAACCTTTGCTTCCAAGTTGCGATGGGGCACAGCATCTTTTTTTAAGAATAAGTTTGGAACCAATGGTTTTATAGTAACACCAGTTTTCTGAATCTTCTTTTAACTGTAAAATTTCAATAATTTAGCATCAATTTCTAAATACAACTACTTTTCTTACATCAAAATGATCTTCACAACAGTAAATGTTTCTCGTTTTCGTCAACTGCTTCTCAACTTTGGCTATTTTAAACCATGCTTTTCGTCTATTTTCATCTGGTGGAACGTAAACGAAAATTTTGACTGGACAATTCATGTTGTTATTTGTACATGTTGGTACAAAGCACTTTTTAAACATGTTCCACACACAATAATCCAAACTAAAAAGAAACGACTGTCAAAGTCAATTTCGACATCAACTGTCAAAAAAGCAGGGAACCAACTTTGCAATACACCGATGTGTCATGTTCAAGGTCGTAGTCCCTCTGACGTCAGTAAGGTGGGTTGCGTGACGTCACGTAAAAGCGCGCGCTTTATTTCGGCACTTTTGCTTTTTTTTTCGATAGAAATCGTGCTCAAAAAAAAAAAAAAATACGGCAAGTTTTTTTATAAAACACTATCACATAAAGCAATAAAAAAAATTGTGAAAAGGCCCATTGTGGTTCTTTACAGCAAGTTGGTTCCACTAGATTTTTGGGAATATATTTGCCTCAGCATTGCAGCTGGAAAACTCACATTGACTCTGTTTGCAACAAAGCTACCAATGCTTGCTATTGTATAAAACAAATTATCTCATGTAATTGATACTGATGTATTAAAAACACATTATTATGCGCAATACACTCAATTATATCCCATGGTATAACTGCTTGGGGCCATTCTATTGAAAGTGAAAGGGCTTTTAAATTATACAAAAAGGCCCTTCGATACATAGCTAACATAAACACCAGGACGAGCTGCAGGAACTACTTTAAGGCCTTTAAAATCTTAACCTTACCATCCATATTTATTATGCATTTATTACTGTATGCTAAAGCTAATCTTTATGAACTGATGAATTTAAATGCTTTCCACTCACATAATACAAGAAATAAGCAAGTTCTAGAAATACCTTTACACAGGACCAGCTTGTGTGAACATTGCACTAAATATTTAGCTATTAAATATAACAAATTGCCGCATTGTTGTTTAATCAAAAACAGTTCAAAACTAGTATAAAAATTCTATTAACTGATAATTGTTATTAATTCTTCAATGATTATATGAATGATAATAATCTGTAATATTACAATTCTTCTCTTACCACTAAATCAAATTTTATTACATCCTCTTTTGTCTTGTTTGTTGCTTGTTTGTTTTTATTGACAATCATGTTTGTATACTAATCTGTATCTACATGTACAAATTTTTATTTAATTTATTGTTATTGTTTGTTATATACAATTTATTACTTATATTTTGACCTGTCCAACATTATGTAAACATGATCACATTGATGAATAAATACTTACTTACAATTTGTTCAAACAAAACATGAAAAATTTGTAAATTCTTATATTCAAAATGGCCGTATTTTTCAACTTATCAATTTTAATCCCTAAGTGTGATACATTTTTGGAATCAGCTCCAAAACTGGAGAAATGTTTTTTATTTAAAAAAATATCGATAACGTCATAACGGAAACAGCTATGACGTTATAACGGAAACAGTGATGACGTTATAACGGAAACAGTGATGACGTCATAACCAAAAAAAGGGATAAGGTGCGCAAATGGAATTAAAAATCGACGTGTCCGAGGATTTTTTTGTAAATATTTTTGGTTTAAGAAATAATGAGTTTATTCCATACTTTACGGACACACTGTATATATGCAACCAGTATAACCAGTATCGAGGCAGAAAGTTGCAGGAAACCAGGACAATACATCTGCAAAATTATATGTACTTGGCACTTATTCCCCAGTTAACTTAGCAACACAAAAGGGTGCGGTTATTTTCGTGGAATAGTGTTTGGTTTGATTCTTGCATAAAGCGCTCTTAGCAATGGCGCAGTCACTACCGTTTATGCATAAACTACATAAAATAATTGAAAACTACGATGAACTTAAAACAGATGTGTTACATATTTTGTATACTCCATGCAATCTACATTACAGGCGATGTATCTGAATTTCTAATCGCGGGTGTGCTATATTTTTAGATTAGCTCCTTATGTCCTTTATTAGGGTTTATTGACTACGTGTGTCGGACAGATATATACACACACATATATATACATATATATGTATACATATATATATATGTATACATATATATATACATATATATATATATATATATATATATATATATATATATATATATATATATATATATATATATATATATATATATATATATACTTATCTTGAAAATTTTATGTGTTTTATCAGGAGACTAAATAAAAATAAACAAAGCAAATAATCAAAAAATAAATAAAATAGTACAAAAATTTTATTATAATATAATATAAATACAAACATATTTTAATATAAAGTCGAATGAAAATATCCTCATGAATGATGTTACAGAAAGTCGCAGAAATCAGATAATTTTTTGGTTTATTTGTTTAACAAAAATTCTTTAAAGAAATGATAAAAAGCTAACGTGTCAAAAATTGAAAAAAAAAAACCATAGGTTAGGTGCAAATATTAAAAAAAAAATTTTTTTAAATAATTTGTTTAGCCAAAACAAAATTAAAAAAATTGCAAATTCCACGATCTTCAGTGTCATTATTTCATTATAAATAAAATATAGAAGATATATTTACTATTATATTATAATTTAGAAGATTCATTTACTATGTACTTATTGTATTCTCCGTACAAAAGTTATTAAATTCTTCATTATATTTATTTCCTAAAGCAGTGATTTTTTTATAACACGAGGTATGATAACCAACAAAATCGAGTAACGCGTTGGTTAGCTCAACTTCATTGTATTTAAAGTCCTTTTTTTTACGAAAAGCCAACTTCAATGAACAATTTTTAAAAGTTTCATCATTAAAATCAATTACAGAATCGTCCGAGTCGCACAAAAAACACTTTTCAGCAATTTTTTCATAATATATTGTCAATTAATAACAACGAAGCGTAGTAGCACGTTCTCTTGATTCGAATATTTAGGTTAACTGCTCCAAAATAATGCTCAGATTATTTACTAGTCTATCGCTACCCTTCTCAATTGCACGAACAAATAGTATGAGCACTCTCTTTCATCCGACGAGCCGCGCGCAGCTGCAATGCTGCGTCCTCTTCTATCGTACCGGATAGTTTGCTCGGACCTCTTTGTCGCACATATTCATTCTCACTAATATTTCGCTTTTTAAAGCTCGCCAACCAGAATTTAAACCAGATTTTTCGCAGACAACCCTATATCATTCTGTTCGCAATTTAATTACCTTTATTTTGATATAAGATTTATTCATTAAACAGATGAATGTAAATTACTAGTATCGAATTACCTGTTTATACCTGCCAACCCAATAGTTACGCCAGGAAAAAAAATAGACAACCTAACGTTTGCATATTCTATAGGCTTCATAGTTTCAATTGGAATAAAATTTGTTACTTAAACAAATGAGCGAAATGTTTAAAAAAAAGTTATTTTTGAATTTTTAATTAATCATAGTCTTGCCAGGAATTTTTTAGCCAACCCACTCGCGATATATTTTATAACATATTAAAATTAATATAAAATATTTTTCATCCATTAAACGGATGGGTGAAGGTCGTCTTTAATTCGGATCCTCTACTAAAAAGGCTAAAATACGTTTTGATAAACAAGTTCCTGAAAATCGTTATCAATACAATATCGGCGATAAAGTATATGTAAAGGAGTCACAAATTAAAGACAAATTGCAGAATAAATTTAACGGCTCTTTCGAGATAACTGAGATTTTCCAAAATTCAGCAATCTTGCACAACCCTAATACTAACCAAACAACTAAAGTAAATTTCGACATAATGAAACCTTATTCTGAAAATTAACCTTGGTTTCAGGTTAATCATGCTGCTCGGATCAGCTACATTGGCAGTCTCCCAATATAAAATCACACCCATACACAATACTATAGGAATTTACTACCATAAAACATCAGACATAGTAGTGACAAACGACAAATGGACATTATTGGTACACAAAAACGTTTCTTCCGTAAAACGATCCGAATTTTAAACGGTATAGGTACAATTTTCAAATCAATTTCCGGAAACTTAGACGCCGAAGATGGTGAATATTACTCTAACTGCATCAATAAATTAAATAGAGACGAAATTAGAAAACTTGTTAAAAAACCAAATTTAAGTAACAACGTCAGTCATTAGAAACGTCAACTTGACTATTCAGAAATTACAGACTGAAGAAGAAACATTTGACGGTATCAAAGAAATTGAGGATGCGGATCTTAAATACGCAACATGATATACAAATAGTCACAACAGAACTAAAATTTCTAGAAATTTGCGACCAATTAATGGCTAGTTATTTGTACATTGAAAACGATCTGAACGATATTCTAAATTCAATAACATTTGCGCGCCTAAAAATTATTCATACTATATTTTATCACGTTTTATATTATTTGACATTTTCAGAATGTACATTTTTACATATTGCTATTTTTACATTTTTACGCTTATAACACCTTAATATTTTGTATTTCAAATGTTTAGTTCTAATTTTCATTTGATTCATGTTTTACATTTTTTGATGTCATGCTTTCCATACCATGTTTTTCATTTTACAGAAGTTGTTGCATAAACACCTACTTTCTTAATAAGGGGCAAATTGTTATATAAAATCTACGCCACTGTATATTAACTTGTACACGACTTTGGCTTCACTTCATAATATCTCAGAGTATCATATTACAGTTACATTGCAGATAACAAATTCTCTCTTAGAATTACAAATTGTCAATTCAGCACTTGCTTTGTTCTGAGACACGACTTGTACACGACTTTGGCTTCACTTCATAATATCTCAGAGTATCATATTACAGCTACATTGCAGATAACAAATTCTCTCCTAGAATTACAAATTGTCAATTCAGCACTTGCTTTGTTCTGAGACACGCTTATCTAGCTTACCTAGTAAGCTTATAAATTAATGTAATAACCTTTTTGAACCCAGTCTCATCATGTTAAAATAAACACATTTCATTTTATATTATTCAATCTATTCTTCACAGTCAACGTTGACTCTAATTAAATACAAAGAAAGTTTTTAAAAAGTCATTTATGTAAATAAAAATATAAGTCAACTGAACTGCGAGTGGCTTGTTAGTCGTATTTATATTAATTGTTTTGTTAAATCAGCACGTATGATATTTCTACAGTAGTAACAAATTTAAACGTGACTGATAATATTGAGGATATTAAATTACAGTGGGAATTATTTTACTCTTATCAATAACAGAAATGATGTATATATATCCTGGGCTTTCGGTCAATTAAATAAATAAGAACAATATTTATTTTTTTACGTTTCGGTTTATTAGAACCATCGTCAGAAAACTACAATTAATTATACAAAAATTATAAGGTAATGTTATGTTATGTTATATACTTACAATATGGATTATTTTGGTACTAGTTTACATTTTATAACTATTGCAGATGAGTGTTTATATGTGACTGAAACATTTCTGGCTCGTGGTGTGGTTTATTAATGTTAACTGTGAAGAGATGTGGTTTATGGTGTGTATTATTAGATATGATATTTTTCTTACATTGGTGGTGTGAATTATTAGGATTAAACAGTTTATTTTATGTGTCGACTTGATAGAAAGATGTAAAAAACTTGTTATTTTTATTTTTATAAGTGTATTACATATTATCCCCTTTATATTTAACTTAAGCTGAAATACGTTTCGCTTAAATTCTCAATATCTGTGCGGTTGTTAATTGCGTTATTATCTCTTTTAATTTGTAGCATTTCATGTATTGTTCTTCCTTGGTTGTTTGGTTCTCTTTCTAGCATGTTTATATTGTTACGCCACTGGACTGTGCAGACTGGTTAGATTTGGCTGGAATTGTACACGAACGGCCGGGAATATTCTGGAGTGCTCTAGACCGGGAGAATTGATGTATAAATAAGACGCACGGTGGGCCGAGATTTAATCTTAAGTCGAACGTGAACGAGTAAAGAAGAAATACGAAAGAGACTTATAAGTGTTCAGTTGTGATTATAATTAGGGAAGTGATTAATCTATTGTTGTTAATTGTTAATTAGTAAATAAAGTAGTGAATAAGTGTTACCTGGACTTTCAATCAACGAATCTACGAGTAGAGGTGTTTGTGTGGATAGCAAACACGTAACAATTTGGTGTCGGAAGTGGATTGGAAGAGAAATTTCTGGAATATTCGAAAAGGTTCTACAGTGTTCTTCTCAGAAATTAGTGGTAACACGGAGAATTAAGCTACTGGACAGTGTTTGGAGGACTATTTCTGGACTGAATAGTGACTGAAGTGGATTTTCGAGAAGTTTCCAGAACATTCGATTTAGAAATAGCTGCAAATACGTGAGTGCCGCTAGTAATAACGTGTTGTAGACTGAGAAAAAGGGCTACTAGTGCAATTTCGGGAAAATTCTAGAACATTCTATTTGGAAACTATAGGAGATACGTGAATTGTGACGACGGGAACGTGTTGTAGACTGAAAAACAAGACTATAAGTGACTTTTAGTGAAAATTCTAGAACATTCGATTTGGAAACTACAGAAGATACGTAAACTGTGTTAACGGAAACGTGTTATAGACTCAAAACAAGACTTATTAGTGATAATTTGTAGAAATTCTCGAACATTCCATTGCACAATTAGTGGAGATACGTGAATTTTGTCAACACAAAAGAGGTATAGACTCTAAATTAGACTTTCTAGTGCTGTTTCGAGATTTTTCTGGAACATCCATTATTAAAATAGACGTGATATCAACATTTTACGGATTTTATAGTGTAATAAACTTTATTTTGAACTGATTTACGTGTCGTGAGTTAATGCCAACAACAAGAAGTATGGCGGAGAAGCAAACACAGGACATGCTTGCAGCATTGTTACAACGGATGGACGAACAGAGAAAAATTATGGAAGATCAAGAAAGAAAGCGACAGGAAGAGAAAGATGAACAAAGGAAGATTATGGAAGATCAAGAAAGAAGACGACAGGAAGACAAAGAAGAACAAGAGAGAAGACGACAGGAAGACAAAGAAGAACAAGAGAAAAACGACAAGAAGAAAAAGAAGAACAAGAGAGAAGACGACAGGAAGAAAAAGAAGACCAAGAGAGAAGACGACAGGAAGAAAAAGAAGAACAAGAGAGAAGACGCCAGGAAGAAAAAGAAGACTTAGGGAAAATGATGGAGGGCCTGGAAATAAGACGATTGGAGGAAAACGAAGATATAAAAAGAAGCCTAGAGGAACAGCAGGCAGCCATTTTCTCTCTCACTGAAAAATTTAAAGTCGATGTTATAGAAAAAGTCGGTGAAGTGGAAGAACAAGTCAGTGAAGTTAAAGAAAAAGTCGGTCAAGTTGAGGGAAAAGTTAGTGTTGTTGAAGGAGAAGTAGTCCGGCTCAAGCAACAATTAAGGGAGAGGAGTGGCCAATTGGTACTGTCGTCTGGTACTAGGTTACAACTACGTTCCTTCGACGGTCAAAGTTCATGGTCAACATATAAGAGACAATTTGAGGCAGCTGCACGTTCAAATAACTGGAACGATGAAGAGAAAGCAACAGCATTGGTATTAGCACTAAGGGGCCAAGCATTAGACCTGCTCCAAACAATTCCTGCCACACAGCAACAAAACTTTAGCATTTTGGAGGCAGCGTTAGAATTAAGATATGGCGACCAACATCTCGCCCAAGTATATCAGGCTCAGCTCAAATCACGCAGACAACGAGGTGGAGAAAGCCTCCAGGAGTTCGAAGCTGCGGTAGAAAGATTAGCCCATCTAGCCTATCCTGATGCACCAATGGAATTTCAGCAACAGTTAGCAGTTGGTACATTTATTGATGGAGTAAGGGACCAGGAAGTTAGGCGAATTCTTAAGTTAACCAGGCATAAGCTTAGTAGTGAGGCTTTAGTACATGCACTGGAGATTGAGGCTGCCTATAAGGATACCACACAAACAAATCAGAGAGTACGAGCTGTGAGTGTGGAGGAAGACAAGCCAGACAACACAACACAGAATCTGATATCTGATCTACACAAGATGATGACCCAACTACTGACAAAACCGAACTCCCAGCAGAGACAAGACCAACAACAAAGTAGTGGGAGGCCGAATGGAGGCATCCGTTGTTATAGGTGTGGCAAAGTGGGCCATATCAAGAGGAACTGTCATGAGCTCAACATTCAAGATCCGAGACAAACCCAACAGCGAAGTAGTGGGAGACAGAGTGGAGGACGTATGCGCTGTTATAAGTGTGGCAGAGTAGGCCATATTCAGAGTAACTGTCGTCAGCGCATCCTTGAGAGGGTCGCAGTAATGGATAAGCCGCAGGAAAACTGGCGAGCTGGTACTTCGCGGAATATAGCAGATGGCCTTTCCAAAAGACCATGTCAGAAAGACTGCAAGCCGTGCCACCGTAAGGAAGAACAACAAAAGGTACAAATAATGAAGACCGTTAAGATTGATGTTCCGGATTATTGGACAAAAGAGTCGTTAAGGGAAGCGCAAATAAACGATAAGGAAACTGGTCCTATTCTGCAATGTAAAGAAAGAGGAACTCGACCCGATTGGAAGGACATTTCAAATAAATCAGTGGGGCTGAAGGCTTTATGGGCACAATGGGACTCCCTTATAGTAGAGGATGGACTACTGAAGAGAGCGTGGGAAAGTCCAGATGGGAGGAAAGTTACTTTGAAATTGGTAATCCCGAGGTGTCATGTAGCAAATGTACTTCAGCAAGTGCATAATGGAACGTCTGGTGGACATTTTAGCATCAACAAAACCTTGACTAAAGTAAGAGAACGTTTCTACTGGGTAAACAGTCGTCAAGATGTGGAGGCTTGGTGCCGCCAATGTGAAGTTTGCGCGGCAAGAATGGGGCCACAAATAAGAAATAAGCAATATAACGCCAGGGCTCCTTTTGAGCGAATTACAATAACAAATGACCGTATGAAGGCTCGTTATGATCTTAAGGCTAATTCAGAAGGGTACCAGGTGGGAGAGTTGGTTTGGCTATATAACCCACAACGAAAGAAAGGCAGGTCCCTGAAGCTTTACCACCCTTGGGAAGGACCTTACACTGTCGTCACTAGACTAAACGACGTTGTATATAGAATTCAGCAAAGTCCAAAATCCAAGATGAAGGTGGTGCACATAGAGAGACTAGCCAAGTATGCAGGGAATAATGAATTGCCTGATCGGGACGTTCAGGCTTAAGGAGGGGGCAGTGTTACGCCACTGGACTGTGCAGACTGGTTAGATTTGGCTGGAATTGTACACGAACGGCCGGGAATATTCTGGAGTGCTCTAGACCGGGAGAATTGATGTATAAATAAGACGCACGGTGGGCCGAGATTTAATCTTAAGTCGAACGTGAACGAGTAAAGAAGAAATACGAAAGAGACTTATAAGTGTTCAGTTGTGATTATAATTAGGGAAGTGATTAATCTATTGTTGTTAATTGTTAATTAGTAAATAAAGTAGTGAATAAGTGTTACCTGGACTTTCAATCAACGAATCTACGAGTAGAGGTGTTTGTGTGGATAGCAAACACGTAACAATATTGTTAAAGTCAAAACTATGGTTGCAGTCTAATGCATGTTTCGTAAGCGCTATTGAATTTGGATTCGTTGTTTTTATATTATATTTATGTGTATACCGGGTGGCCACGAGTCAATGTACGCCCCCAATGTTTTGGTTGTTTTTGAATTTAAAAATTTGGTTTTTGGTACACATAAATTAGATAATAATGGGCTACTTTTAGACTAACAGGAATGAAAATATCACTTCCGGTTGAACTGGAAGTGACATCAACTTTTTTTTTTAAATGGAATGACTATATTTTTTTATGGTGTCTCATTAAGCACAAATTTCTAAGTGCAACAACTTTTACAGATTTTAGCAATTCCAAAAAATAAGTGAGATACGAACAATTTTTTAATTTTTTCAAAATGGCCGCGTCAGATGAATGCGATGTAAGAAAATTACTAAGTAGGCTATGGAAATTATTAGTAAGGTAGACTTGTCTGTAAAGAAGAAAATAGTTGATTGAATTACTGATAGGTACCAGTATTTTTTAGAAAAAACGGAATTTAATTTTCATTTCCGTAGGAGTCCTATGGAAAATTTTTTTAATGGAACAGTGCTATTTTTTTTTTTATTAATCAGAAATAATGATTCATAAACTATATTTTTTCGCCATTAATCATTTCTTAATGATATCCTTCGTAATAATAAAAGTATTTTTAAAAGGTAAGCGCCAACAAATCATTTTAATAAGGTATCTATCTACATTTAAATCCAAAATTGCAGATAGCCATGAAAATGACAGACAATCGCAACAATTGAATTATTCTTGACTTACTCACTAATTTTTTGACGCAAGTGTATTAAATTTGTTATAAACAAGAAAATTAATATAAAATGGCTGAGAAATATTCAAGAGATGAAAAGTTGACTTGTTGATTATTTATGGAGAGACTCAACGTAATGCAACTAGAGCACAAACTCTGTATGGAGAGAGATATCCAGAAAGAAGGTAACCTCGGAGAAACTATTTCGCCCGGTTGGAGCATCAATTTAGAACTGAACCTGATATAGAAATTGAAGAAAGATTTATTGTGGATGAAGAAACGGAAATTAATGTATTAGCTTAAGTGCATGTTGACCCAACCATTTCGGTCAGTAAACTGAACATGAATTACCAGTTTCCAAAGAATCAGCCAGGAAAATATTAAAGAAACACGGCTATCGTTCTTATAAATATCAATTGCATCAATTTTTGTATGAGAATGATTATCAACGAAGAATAACCTTTTGTAATTGGTTACAGTTACGCCAATTAAGAAATGAGAATTTTATCAAAAACATTTTGTTCACTGATGAATCGAGATTTACAAACCTTGGGTTATTTAATCGAAACAACACTCGATATTGGGCAATTGAAAATCCTCACATTATGAGACAGGGGCGGTTTTAGGAGCGGTTTGGCTTCAATTATGGTTAGGCGTACTGGGCGACCATATCATAGGTCCAATAATTTTTGACGGAACTCTTACTGGACCAAGATATCTAGAATTTCTCCAAAATATAATAGTTCCACAGATTAATCAAATTCCCAATACCAATATTGACGAGGTTACTTCCAACAAGACGGGGATGGACCACACAATGCTAGTATCGTTAGGGATTACTTAAATCAATTGTTTCCAGATCATTGAATTGGGACCCATGGTCCAGTCAGATGGCCTGCAAGGTCGCCTGACTTAACCCCTAGATTTTTTTATTTGGGCGCATTTGAAAAATAGAGTCTACATGACTGCTCCAACCACAAGGCAAGATCTGGAAGAAAGAGTTCGACACGAAATGGCACAAATAACACCTCAACAATTACAGAATGTTAAGACGTGCAACAATAAGTTGCGTTACTCTGTGTATTAATCAAAACGGTGAACAGTTTGAACAATTTTTATAATGGTTTATTATAATTTAGGTTTTTAATAGTTTCGTTATTCTATTTATTCATGGTTGTAACGTCTTATTAAAATTATTTCTTGTTTAATTTGTTTACCTTTTAAAAGTACTTTTATTATTACGAAGGATATCGTTAAGAAATGATTAATGGCGAAAAAATTATAGTTTATGAATCATTATTTCTGATTAATAAGAAAAAATAGCACAGTTCCATTAAAAAAATTTCCATAGGACCCATACGGAAATGAAAATGAAATTCCGTTTTTAAAAAAAAAAACTAAACATACTGGTACCTATCAGTAATTCAAACAACTATTTTTTTCTTTACAGACAAGTCTACAACCTTACTAATAATTTTCATAGCCTACTTAGTAATTTTCTTACATTGCATTCATCTGACGCGGCCATTTTGAAAAAATTAAAAAATTGTTCGTATCTCACTTGTTTTTTGGACTTTTTAAAATCTGAAAAAACTGTTGTACTTAGAAATTTATGCTTAATGAGAAACCATTAAAAAAATAGTCATTCCATTTAAAAAAAAGTTGATGTCACTTCCGGTTCAACCGGAAGTGATATTTTCATTCCTCTTAGTCTAAAAGTAGCCCATCATTATCTAATTTATGTGTACCAAAAACCAAATTTTTAACTTCAAAACAACCAAAATATTGGGAGCGTACATTGACTCGTGGCCACCCGGTATTTTTCTGTGTAGGTACTGTTTTAATTGGCCTATATATGTGCTGTTACAGTTATTGCAGTCTATTTTGTAAACGGTATTAATTTCGTTTTTTGGTTGCAATTTAGGGTTGTTTTGTGACGAATTTTTTTGTCGCATTATGCGGTTTATGTGCTATAGATACATTATGTTTTTTTTAATACGTTTGAGATGTTTTCTGGTACTTTTGGTATATTGGGCATAGAGATATATTTCTGATTATTTTGGTATGCTGGATTCTTTGTTTTATATATTGTTTGTATTTTTTTTTATTATAGGTTCATAAAAATTTTTAGGGTAAGAGTTTGTTTCAAGAACTTTTTTATTTAGATTAAATAATAATAAATTGATATAGTTTCTCAAAAGTGTCGTCTTGTACTATTTGTTCTAGCGATATGTCATTGTCAGAGCAGGTTTCTACGTTAAAGTCGTCGTCCGCGTTTTGAACATTATGAAATGTTGCGCATTCTTGGAAATTATTAATTTTTATGCGTGATAGAGCGTCCGAGTTTTTGTTGATTTTTCCTGGCTTGTATATGATCTCGTAATCATACTCCTCAAGCTTGACCCGCCAGCGCGCGAGTCTACTTTCGGGATTTTTAATGGAAATAAGCCAAGTCAAAGGTCTGTGGTCCGTTATAAGTTATAAGCTTAAATTTTCTACCGAAAAGGTATGATCTGTAATGTTTAACAGCCCATACAATAGCTAACAGTTCCCTTTCTATAGTGGAGTACTTTGTCTCCGCGTTACATAAGGTTCGCGATGCATAGGCAATCGGAAGATCTTTTCCTATGAGACCCTGCGACAGCATGGCTCCTATGGCGTAGGCGCTTACATCCATTGTTAAAAGAAAGGTTTCATAAAAGTTAGGGTATATTAAAATAGGTGTACAAGTTTAAACTGCTTTAAGCTGTTAAATGATTTTTTTACAATCGGAATTAAAATGAAATAAAATGTCTTTTTTGAAGCAGAGTAGTAAGTAGTTTGCAAATTTTCACGAAGTTAGAAATGAAGCGCCTTTAATACCCGACTAGTCCCAGAAATGATTTAATTTCCTTTTGTGTTTTCGGTTCAGGAAAATTTCGTATACAGTCAATTTTTGAAGGATTTGGTTTGACTCCGTCGTGGGTGATAAGGTGCCCTAGATAAGCGACTTCCTTCCTCAAGAATTTGCACTTATCCGGCTGGATTTTAAGATTAGCTTTTCTTAATCGTTTGAAAACTTCTGTTAACCTGGATGTGTGTTCGTGGATTGTGGGGGAATATATTATAATATCGTCCATGTAGACGAGGCAACGCTCGTTTTGAATGCCTAAGAGGATGTTAACCATTATGCGCTGGAAGGTTGAAAGTGCGTTTCTTAGACCAAATGGCATACGAACGAACTCGTAATGGCCTTTCTCTACCGAGAACGCTGTTTTTTTTTGTCTTTTTGATCTACTTCGATCTGGTGGAGTCCCCGACGCGAGGTCTAACGTGGTGAGGTATTCGCATTTACCAAGTTGGTCGAGAAGATTCGAAATATTCGGCAGAAGATATTTATCATTAATAGTTAACTCATTGAGTTTCCTGTAATCGATGACTACTCTCCACTTTTGTTTGCCTGAGGCGTCAAGCTTTTTTTGGCACTACTCACACTGGGGGGAACCAAGGTGAGATAGAGTGTTGGATTATGCCCTGGTAGAGCATTTTTGAAATTTGGGTATTTACCTCCTCTTTATGGACTTGAGGATACCGATATGATTTAGTGAAGATGGGTTTGACATCGTTGATATAGTTTATGCAATGTCAGTTTAAAACGATATAAAAAACAAGAGCGCGGCATTTCTTTGTAAACCGACCTCGAACGCATGCCATCCATAGGCGCGCGTAACTTACTTTTCAAGGCTTTTCAATGCATGCCTTACAATATTTTAAAATCGTTAATTATACACGTAACACTGACGCTGAATTTATAATATTTTAAACTGACATTGGATAAACTATATCTATAGCGTGTTTTATTTCGTTAGTGAAAATTAAAGAGACACCCTCCTGATAAAATATGGCGGAGAATTTGAGACATAAAAATGTGATGAATTCTCTTTCTTCGTCGTTGAGATGTTCTAATCGTAATTGATTTTGAATTTCGTGTTGTCTATCCGAAATGTTATTTTGAAAGTCCGAGTTACCGTTGACAGTATTTAAATAAAGGTTGATTCGAGATTTGTGATGGGTTCCAATTTAAGGTCCGAAAATTCGATTGTTTTCGAGATGGCGTCTGCATTGATTATAGAGGTAAAAAATTCATCTCTTTAATTAATTTTAACTACGGTATTAGGAAGTCTAACTTTTTCTTTCTCCTGAGCTAGCAGTATAGCATCAGCGTTAGTTAAATTGTATTTTAATTTAAAAATTTGTTCCATGCGTGACGAATTTTGTTGAGGAAATTTAGGAAAGTTGGGCGATTGCAAAAATTGTTGACGAGCGCGACATTTATTTATGAGATGTCCGTTGCGCTTACAATATATGCAAATTTTCTGGAAACCATTTGGTACACTGGACTTTTTAACTGGTATTTGAACATTGTGAGAGGGATTAGATTTGTCAAATTTCTGATTTTCGAAGTAAGACAATTGAAGTTCTCGTCTGATGCGTGCACATGCTTCGAGCATGTCTGTAGGGTTTCCTGCCCTTATAATCTGTCCTAAACGAGGTTCTAGTCCAGCGAGAAGTGTATTTAAAGTCATTGTCTCGATAAGTTGAGACTAAGCGTCTTTTTGATCAAGTGTTAGATTGGCTTTTTGTACAGCAGCATGCATTTTAGCATTATCCGTCTGTAAACGGGAAAAGAATGTTAATGCAGATTCATTGGACAACTGTTTAATTCGCTGCAAGTTTTGAATGAGAGAAGTTAAGTCACGTGAATCTCTAAAAGGGACTGATAAATGCTGTTTTATTTCGGGCCATATTGCTGGGCTTCGCGAGTTAATTAATTGACCTGCTCGTCCGCGGAGCTTATTTTTAATGTGTAATGTTAATAACGTTCGTTGGTCGTTGACGGCCATGCGATACGCAAGTTATATAATTGAATATAATATATGTATTGTTAGTTAGGACCACCAACAGCTTCCTGTTTTTCGACCTATTAACTTATAACATATAAATATAAGCTTGTTAATTGAGTAATGTTAAGATATTTATTATATACATTTCTATATATTTCCATTAAGTAATCTAAACATGTTTTTAATATAATGAATGGCCAATCTGTTAGAAAGATTATATAAAGGCAAATTAAACCTTATATTTTCGTTCTATTACTTCGAATCCATGTAACTGTGAACGTGCTTAAATAAATGTATTAAGTTCATATATTTGTTTTTTAAAAACAAAGTCCGTTTGGCAACGAGCTTAATTGGCGCAGTCGGGTCGGATAAAGGTGTTCTTTTAACTGCAAAAAGAATTTTGTTTCAACAAACCAAGCCTTTTTCAAGAATCAACGTTCCACAACACCTTCACTGGACTTCAAGCAGTAGAACCCAGGAGATCTTCAACTACCAACAAGGTAAGCCAAGTATTTTCCTGTTTATCTTTTCCTAAACTCTTAATCGTAAGAATTAGGTGAAAAAAAAATTTTTAGTTTTAGTTTGAGAATTTTAAATTCTTGCAATTTTAAAAAAATTACGCAAGTGAATAATTCAATGGTGAAATCATTCATAGTGCAATTAATTTTTGCGAATTTTAATTAAAGATAATAAAGAAAGAAAATTAGAAGAAAAATTTAGTTTTTAGTGAATTTTAATTTCCTGCTATTTTAAAAATTAAGCAAGTGAATAATTCGATCACGAAATCATTCATAGTGCAATAATTTACTTTTTGTATATTTTAGAGATCAAACTTAAAATAAATAAATTTTATATAATTATTAAATCGATATATTGTATAAAAAAAATATATAACGAAAAACTATATATGTATTTCAAATTTTACCTATTTATTACCAAAATTAATTACTTTATTATTTCTAAATTAAGATCATTAAACGTTAATTATTATTTCATTACAAAGAACCAGAATATAAATCGTATTGTATTAGAAATCTCAGGGTTAAATAACATTTCATTTTAGGAGCAAAAGTGCACGTTTGAACGCACAATTTTAGTCAGTTATCAATATGTTAATGTAAACATAGAAATTCCAATGCACTACGCATACGTGACTGCAGTTTCTGTGTGGGAATCAGTTAGAAACGCATCAACATTTCAAGGGAAAATCGACTTTAAAGGTCGTGACGTCAGGGGATACAATTTACATAAAACGTGGGTCACGGCAGGACTCGAGGTGATTGCTTGTCGATCATCCAGCTCGGGATTAATTCCGAGTTAGCCTTTACGGTATTTTATTAGCTCAAGATTAATTTTTCTGAGTTAGCTGGAGGATTTATCCTAACAGTTTATAACGAGGGAAGACACGGTGCATTTATTTTTCAGTCAATGAAGTGCAACTATTCCGGTATGCACAACCCGGGGCGACGAATTGAGGAAATAGGGGGGAGATAATGGGGACGAATCACTAGGTAAAGGTTAGGCTATCTAACAGGGTTTTAGTATATTAGTTTATTCCAAATTCTAAATGATTAAAGTAATTTTTCATAAGTTTAAATATCGTAAAATAATATGTTTAGTGGAATCTATGAAAATTAGAGTTTTATAAGATTAAATACGACTTTATGTTTTGGTTCTCTGGCAAAGGTAAATAAACTACGTACTGTGGTACCAAGAAAACATTTTAGTAGGAAAGTTAATTAGGGTAACTTTGCAGTTTTAATTATTTTATTCATTTTAACTTAACTCGCTGTGATTGTGGGATTTCAATTCACTGGGTCGGGTTTGCTAAATAAAATATGTGCAGTCGGTTATTCGGTCAATAACCTGTACTTTAAAATACGTCAGCTGTCTATTATCGACACCATATTTTGAGTCCGTCCCCGATCACCCTTCGGCGTTGTTTGTTGTGGTCATTTTGTGTCAACGCACACTAGGACCGGTGCGGGCCACGCCGCAGGGAGGCCGGCTGCTTTAATTTACAAGGATTGCGGCCGTCAGTTCATAACTGCGCTGTACTTGTTATTACGTATAATCAATTGATTAAGGTATTACTCTAGATTTGTTGGGGTTGCCTGTTTCTTGACTGTTTAACTACGTCAACTGGTAGAGAGCACTTCGCCTTATTTGGGTGATGTTCTAGTCAAAACTTCGAAACAGTTGGGTTACATGTGTGATTCTAAGAAACCTTGAGGTGGCCATGTTCGCGAGTCATGCAGGGAAATTTCCCGTACAGCAGATATGAATTTACGCTGACTTCAGACTCCGACAGTCAAATTTAGACGGACATTTCTGTCACTTAACATTGTTTGTTTTGCACATGTTTTATATTGGCAAGTCCGGCACAGGTATTAATGTAATTACATCACAGCATTGCTTTGTGTCTCTTCAGGACCTAAACAAGTTTTCAGGCTATTTTCCACATCAATTATTATATTCGACTATAAAACAGTGGTTAATTTTCCACTAGCTTTGTATTTTCATTATCAGGCGATTGCCACATCAATTATTATGTTCGACTATAAAACAGTGGTTATTTTCCACTAACTTTGTATTTCATTATCAGGCAATTGCCACGACAATGGTTATTATATAATGCAACATATCAGAGAATTTCTCGCAACAATAAATGTATAAAACATATATTTGTTTTCTTCTTACATATTTTCAAAACGTTACCTAACATATACAGGGTGAGATTAGCCTCACTCGACTTAACAAACTCAGTGCTCTAAAATAAACAGCAAAACCATAAAATCAAAAATGAAAACGGTTTTCTCAACAAGGCAATGGTGGCTTGGTCTCACCAACAATAGTGCATAAAAGATTCCTCCTAAGATGGAATAATTACTAGGAAACTATGAGTTTTCTAAAGGTATAAGTGTTAAATTTAATTCACAAAGTAACCAATAGCTAGTATTATCAAACTTTATATAAAAGAACCTGGGTAAACCATAAACGGGGTAGAACATAAATTGGGGAAATAATAATTTGAGGTTACTACACACATAACGTAATTTGAGTCCTAATTTATAGAAAAATAGACGATCACGTAAATGGCCAAAAGTATTGTTTGTCTTTCCCTAAAAAGAAGGATAAATAATACAAAGGGGGGGTTGGGGTGATTCAACAGCTACAAATAAAATTTTCTCTTCGTACTAAAGTTAAAAAAAATGTGAATGAATTTATAGTTGTTCATAATTGAATAAGTTCACCAAGCGCGCTTTCAAATAATACGTAAAACTGGCAATACTGCGGTAACGTCCTCGTTTTCACTGGCTACTTGTGTTTGGCGCCAAACCAAGTCGGATGACGTAATGAGACTAAAATTCAAAACTTTATTTTTTTAACCCCTTTCCGGGGCTCAAAAAAATCTGGAAAAAAATTCAGCGAGCTCATATTTATAAATACTATCGAATAAGCAAATAAAAAAATGCGGGATTTATTCAACAATGGGCATTGTTGAATAAATCTGATATCTTTTTCATTTACATATATATTTCCTATAAATTTAATGCCTACTCCTTCCTTTGCCCTTATTTCTATACCAATGTTTTTAGAGTTTTCCACATTACTTTATTTTTACCTCATTAATTATTTCATAATGCTTTTTTTTAGTTTCTGATTAAAGTTACTGCACTATTTCGATATATCTTAAATTCATTCCAATCTCCGTCTGTAAATTACTGCTCTTTTGTAATTTCTACCTCTATCATAAATAGAGAAGTGCAGATTTTATGTCATTTGTCCATCACCTGTTATGACTCCATCGACTATCCATTAAAATATCCTTTTCTGCGGCATGTTTATCGAGACATGAAATGACTGTATTTACCAGATTAATAATAATAATAATAATAATAATAATAATAATAAGGGGTGCTAAGGACCGGCAACTTCCACGTTGCTGCACCCTGGACAGGCAGAGGCAACTCTGCCTGACAAATGCCGGCCGGGAGTACCAGGGATAACCACACTGGTACTCTTACTGCTATGGGTTCCTTATAACCTAAGAAGGGCCCCTCACAATCGACCTCAGTCGGATGGAGGTCAAGGACAGGTGGGAGGGGCCTTAACGGACGGTCCAAACGATGACGACACCGCAATTGTACATGGACGCTTTAAGTGGACGAGAGAACTAAAGGAGGACTTGCTGACCTGCGGCGAGAGTAGCGAACCTGAGCGAAGGGGATACATGGCGCGATTGCATGCACTTTGGTGCGAAATGCATCCAGAGCATCGCGCCTTCTCTCAACAACACCTGAGAGACCAAGTATCCTTCTTGCGTAGGACAGGTTACGTAAGGGCACCCCGTCAGCTGGAAGAACTGCCAGCCGCAGTTCCACCGCGGCAATTACCAGGTGATGGGGAACATCCATTAGAGTTCACCGATATAGACTTAAGGACAAGGGTTAGCCTTAACACCAGGGCTAACCTAAAGCCACAAGACCTCGCTAGAATGGACGCGGTCATCGATGAGGAAATTCCAGAAGATGCAGACATCTGGCAAATCAACTGTGCCGTGTACAACGCCGCGAAGCAACTCGTCCCCCGTGAGAGGTCAACCAATCACGGGGTCGAGAAAGCCAAGCGGCCTGTACAAAAAATCGAGGGCAAAATACAGTCGGCCAGACAACACACTTCTCGGATCCAGAGTGTGGTGGAATATAAGACGACTGGTAGAGTTTTTACTTCCCAGAATCCGGCGCATAGCAGCCGGATTAAGACGTCAACACCATACTCTAAATCTGACAGTGATGCTTACCATCAAGCAGCACTGTCTAGATAGGATCCAAGCGCTCATGGCGATAAAGAAAACATTGAAGAGGCGGGTGAGGACTATGGAACAAAACAATTTGTTCCGTACGAATCCTTCCCGCCTCTTTCAAGAGCCACAGTGTGTTGTCGAGAATCCGCCGACTGTAGAATATGTCGAAACCTTCTGGAAGGGAATCTACGAAACGACGCGTCCATTCAATAGCGACACTCCATCAATTGCACACTTCGAGGCTCTGTGTCACAGACATCTTGAAGAGTCAGAAGTATGCCCGGCAATCAGTACGGAGGATGTCCAACAAACACTTGTTGGTACCAGGAACTTCGCTGCCCCGGGCCCAGACGGCATTAACAACTGGTGGTGGAAGAAATTTACTTCCACTCACCGCCGTCTGGCGCGAGTTTTCAACTCATGGTTGAACGAGGGGCAGCAGATTCCGGACTGGTTCGTCGAGGGACGTACTATGCTTATCCCCAAAAAGGGGGATCTTTCCGACCCGAGGAATTATAGGCCAATCACTTGCCTCAACTCCTGCTACAAGATATTTACACGTATCTTGTATGCTAGGACACTGAGGTCCGTTGATCTGGTCTGCAGCAGATATACGAACAGCGTGGTGCCAAGAAAGGCATAGCAGGTTGCAAGGACAGCCTGCTGATAGACCGCTGTATTACACAGGATTCTGTGCAATACAAGCGGAATCTACCGATGGCCTGGATTAATTACCGCAAGGCATTTGATACATCACATGAACTATTGTTGTACTTGCTCGAATGTCTTGCGGTACCAGTACCACTAGTGAGATGCATAGAGAGGGCGATGCGGGGAATTCCCTGAAGATGCGCAGCTCGCAGACGGAAGCATCCTAAGACATCTAGATGCCGGAGATACCTATACATACCTGGGTGTGCAACAAAGGCACATCCAGGATGTAACACAAATAAAGGATTCTCTCCGCGGCAAGTACAGACACCGTCTCCGAAAGATTTGGTCTTCCGAACTTTCGGGGAAGAACAAGGTGTCTGCAACTAATATGCTTGCCGTTCTGGTTCTGCTCTACTCCTTCGGAGTAGTAAAATGGACGGTAGATGAGTTGCGCCAATTAGACAGAGATACCCGCAAGATGACGGGGGGGGGCCGAGGACTCTTGAGTCTGGAGTGTACGCATGGCAGAGTAGTAGTGAGTATGGCATGTAACATCCTCAGGAGCTCAGATCCCCTCTTGCGGTTCGTAAAACATCACGAAACTGTAGGAGTGGGAGCAGGATTGTTCAAGGCAGCAAAAAGAGCCGCAGATGAACTCGGTCTCGCATTTGAACATCAGGCGAGGAGACCGGCGAGGTGTTGATGTTGAGTCAGTCACCAAACTTCAGCCAAATCGTCTGAAAGCCCGAATTAGAGCTGCCGAACAGGAAAATCTGTTTCGGCAGCACGTCGATAAACCCCAGCATGGTGTCTTCTATAAGAACATAGAAACGCTGGGTTTATCGACCAGGCTGACATTCGCCTTTCTAAGGTTAGCCGGGCTTAAGTCAGAGACCGAGGGATTCATTATGGCCTGCCAAGATGGTGTTATCAACACCTTGGCCTACCGTAGCCGCGTGTGGCGTGTAGAGGTTCCTGATATCAACTGCAGGACCTGCCATCAGGCGCCGGAATCGCTCATGCACTTACTATCTACATGCCCCGTATACGCGATTTCGGCCTACATCCACCGACATAACGCGGCTTTACGAGTGCTATACTACCATCTAAGGCACTCGTACAGGGTAGACCAGACACCAGTGCTGCCTTACGTCCCCGGAGATATTGAGTCCGTTGTCGAGAACGAGAAATGCCGGATTTACTGGAACTCGTTCCCGACTGTCAGGCTAATCCAAGCCAACAAGCCTGACAGTCCTCCTAGACCATCAACTCAAGGTGATGTATGTCATCGAGTTCTCGGCACCTGTAGAGAAAAACATCACCTTGAAGGAGGAGGAGAAACGGTCCAAATATCGCGATCTCTGGTACGAGCTCCAAGTGCTGTACCCAGGCTCCTCAGTAAAAATGGTCGTCCTTATAATCGGTGTACTCGGAGGGATAAAGCCTACGCTGCTCTCGGAACTGAAGATCATACCGGCCTGCCAAAAATCAGCCGAGTGGCTGGCAGGCCAAATGCAGAAGGCGGTCATTCTGGGTTCTCTCCGTCTGCTTAGGGCACATGATTCTGGTATCTACAGTCACTAACCCTGCGGGATGTGGGGAGTGGCTGTAGTTGATACGCCGGCGCGACTCCCGTGAGGCGTCGGGAGGCCACGGGAGGACTGACCGGCATCGGGAAACCGAAAAAAAAATAATAATAAAACGTCTTTATTGTGTAAATGTATATAACATATACTCACAGGATATGTACAGGGCGAAGTTTAGCCATGTGGCTATTCTTACACAACCCTATTTGTATAAGTAAATTATTATCATAAAAAAAATATATATGTATAAACAAAATTAAAGAATACCTATAAATAAAGAATCGTTAAAAAAATAAATAAATATTATTCTGATAAGCAATGATAAATAACATTACAAAATATACAAATAGTATACCAAATAAATAATTAATGGCTACTAAATAAGAAATGTTAATATAATAATAATAATAAAACTATAGTAGTAATAATAAACGAATATAACAATAAAAAAAAAACAAAACAAAAGAAACAATAATATAGAAAAATTAGACCACTGATGGTTGATTAAAAATTGTTTTAGTTTATATCGAAAAGTTGTACAACTGTAACTCTTTGATCTAGCCAATTATAATTCTTGACAGCATTATAAGTCAACGATTTGTCTGTCTGTCTTATATTTAAATTGTTTATCTGACTACGATGTATTCATTTATTCCGAAGATAAAAGGGAGTGGAGGTAATGAGTAACCTGTGTATAAAATTAAGTAAATTGAATTTGTAAATATAATTTACCTACTTTTAACCATTTTAATTCTTTAATTTTTGCACTAATATGAACACATTTTTTTAATCCATAAATTAAACAGCAACAAGTATTTTGTATCTTTTGTAGTCTATTGCTGTCATTTGAATCTAGACACGGATAGTATATTACGCTACAATAATTAAACACAGATAATACAATATTTTCACATTTTTTTCTGATTTTAAAATTAACAATAGTTTTATTAGAAAATAGCAATCGTCAGTTTATATATGTTTTTTTAATTAACACGTTAACATGATTCGTAAATTTTAAATTTTTATCGAAAATTAATCCTAAATTTTTTAGAGTAACAAGAAAAGGCACCTTTTCATTGTTAACGTAAATATGGATATTGCTTTTTTAAGTGTTCATAAACAGATCCCCCACAAAATAGCATAACATTGGTTTTTGAAGCATTTATTTGTAAAACATGATTTTCACAATATGTAGTGATTAAGTTGAGGTCTTCTTTTATACAATTAGATGCATACTGAAAATGTGTTGGATGAAAGCTGTAAATAAGCTGAGTATCATTAGCATATGCATGTATGTCCATAAATTTTAAGCCAGCAGTAATATCTGCTGTATATAAAAGAAACAAAAGTGGCCCCATACTGAGCCTTGGAGGACCCCGGAAACTACTAGTTCTATTGATGAAATTCCAAGTTGTGTGCGAACAAATTGATACAGTCCTTCCAAATAACACATGAAAAATGTTAAAGAAACTTCATCTAGGCCATAGTATTTTAGTTTGGCACAGAGCAAAGCGTGATCCACTCTGTCAAACGCTTTTGAAAAATCTAAAAATACAGACACCGTTGCAAGTTTGTTATCTACTGATTTAATAATGTTGTCAGAAATGTTCGTAAGAGCTGTTGTGGTACTATGCCCAGATCTAAATCCAGATTGATGACTCGGAATAATTAGACTTTCCTTAAAGTTCTAACTGTATATAAATAACTTTTTAGAGCATTTTGCTTAAAGTAGATCTTAAACTGAGAGGCCTTAATTCATTTATATGAGTTGGATTTTTAGGAAGAGGACATACGATTGTTAGTTTCCAAGCAAATGGGAAATAACCACTCTCCAAACAACAGTTTATAATGCGAGTAATATAAATCAGGAAGACACAACTTAATCATTTGTAATGTAACTGCGTCAGATCCACAAGAATTAGACTTAATCCTGCTAATTATTTTATGTATTTGCGCATGATTAGTAAGAGTAAAAGTAAAATTGTTATTCATATTATATCTGTTATTTTCATAAAAATTAATAGTGGTTTTATTTACATTTAAATTAAACGAGGATAGAAAGAAATTATCGATAGATGTAGGGTCAGCTAAATTATCTGGAAGAATTGTGTTCTCATTTGTTTGAATATTCATTATTTTTAATTACGAGCAATTTTATAATTGCCCCAGTTATCATCCGTTTTATTTTGTCTATATTTTGTGAGTGCTGCTCTGTCTTTTTCTGCTAAAATACGCATAAGTTCTCCGGTATGCCATGGAGAATGTGGTTTATTCATACGCGCTGTACGGATTGGGGCATGAGTGGCGAACAAATGCAATATATTATCTGTTAAAAAAAAATATTTTTTCATCAATACTTTTTATATAAAATTTATTCAAATCATTATCAAATTATTGTTGATCAAAATATTTAAAATTTCTGTAAGTATGCAATTTTGATTTGCGTTTAAAATTTCTCTTGCTAACTCACAAAAACCAGCCTATGATCTGTAATAATATCGGCATTTAGATTGCCATAATTTTTAACGTTAATATTATTTATAAAAATGGGATCGATTAATGTTGAAGAATACTGAGTAATTCGCGTAGGTTCATCAATAATTTGAAACAATCCATATGCATCACAACACGACGTCAATGAATTGCTCAAGTTAAAAAGATTAATATTAACATTGCCCGTAATTAAAAGAGTGTCATACATCGGCATAAGATACGATATAATATTATCTAAGGTCTCAACGCATTTCGCTAGTTATTTTGGGAAGGTCTATATACCTCTAATGCAAATGAAATCTTATTTATTTTCAGATTTATCCATAAGTGTTCAATATCGGTAACATTTTGTTAATTTATATCAATTGTTTCACAGGTATATTGACTTTTTATATACACAGCAACACCACCTCCACGCCCTTTTTGGTATTTTCGAATTAAACGGTAATTAGGAATTGTTACTAGATGAGATGGTATGTCTAGTGTCAACCATGTTTCGCTAACAAAAAATACATCAAATGAGTTTTGTAACACCATGTTTGAAAAATCCAGAAAACTAGGTAACAATGACCTAGTATTTAAATGACCAATTTTAAAATTTAATAATTATGTTTTATTCGCCATTACTAATTTTAGATTTTAATACATTAATTTGATGTTGAAAACACGCACATAGGCTATGATCGTTAGCAGAATGATTGACCTAAATGTTATTATTATTTCCTCTTGTTTTTTAAATTGAAATTTGAACAATTGATGCATTTCTTCTTATCTAAGTTATTACAATCTTTAGTTTCATGACTTTCTGCACATATTGAATATACTGGATTCAAAAATTTGCAGTATTTTCTAGCATGACCATACCGTGAGCATCGAAAACATCTAGTAACATTGTAATAATCTGCTACTGGACACTTTTGTCATTTGATGTATATAAACTCTTTCGGGATAATTTTGTTTCTAACGCCTGGTGATACTTCCACCACTACACTCTTGTGTAAATTTGCGGTTAAACTTAGTTATAAATTTAATTTTCTGCTTACAGTCTTTTAAATCGGGATTATTTAAAATAATATCCTCAATGAATTATTCATTAGAAAATTTAAGTTTTTTGTCCACATTTGTAATTATTATACGAGTATTAATTTTTTTTTGGTTGGCTTATATTAAACTTATCAGCAAATTTATTTGCAACTGCCCCTTTTTAACTTACATAAAGAGTCATCATTTTCACAATTTATTAAAAGTCCACACTGTATAGCTAGTATTGTTAATTCGTATATTTAAATTTGCCGGATTAACATGACTGCGTAACTCTTCCATTACATTTACATTTTGTGCAGTAGATTTTATTATTAAAACGGATGCATTCTGTTTACCAGTAGAATTGTTGACATTTTTTACCATTGAGCCACGGCAAATAAAAGTTATTTGCCGTGATTGAGCTATATGTCTGCGATAAAGACTGGTCAGATGGATTAAAAATACTTACAGGTTTTTCAATTGTTCTTTTAACAAATTATTACTATATTTTAATTCTTCTACCAAATTATTTAGTAAACAATTTTCTCTTTCCATCCCTTCAGACTTCAATATCTGTGCAGGAGTTATCACTTTCTGACACGACAGTCAAAATTTGCATTGATGCAATTATGACATCGCCAATTACTTTATTAATTGCAAAAATCTTTGCGACTTTTTCAAAACATTTTTTATGCATTTCTTACTACACTGCACTTTTCTACACACCTATTTTTAGAAGTTTTTCTAATAATAATCTCACAAATTTCACATTTTTGATCAGAGCGATCAACACCTACGTCTACATCGTCCTCCATCGCAATGTAAACAGTAGTTGATAATATATCAGTATCTTTATCCTGATTGTTTCATTCAAAACTTTTTAAGTCATCCTGAAAGCTACTCTCATTAACATATTTATACATTGATTTTTTTATTATATGGTTCTATCTTATCCATTATTTCTATTGTAATAATTGAGTGGTCAGATATTTTCGGTGTAGTATGAACTTGACATTTTTAATCTTTTTTATTTGTAATTATTACGTCTATTATAGTGCTACTTTCCTTAGTTACTCTTGTAAATCTATCCATTTCTTTAAATGTTTTCTTAACCGCCTCTCAAGTCACCAAAGTAACTCCCGGAAAATCCTAGGATTTTGTGTGGGGTAGAGAAAGAGACGAGGCGTGAGTTTATGTGGAGTCCTAACCCCATCTAGGACATCGACAATTCCTTCTCCCATCTTAGTCTGAAACAAATTACAAATAAAATTTCTACCTTGCTCCAGGATGGAATTGAACCATCGATCTTCAGTACCGGTAGCTATAAACGCTTTATCCACTCAGCTATCATGCCCAAAATTTGATGTAATCCAAGCGATTCAATCCTGTAATTTATCACAGTAATAACTTTGCCCAGATTTATATTAAAGTCCCCAAGTAATATTAATGTACTATTACTGCTTGTCCAATCTTGCTTCACATCTTCCAATTTTGATAAAAAATCTGTACGACTGGAATTAAGAGAATGATAGCAGATATCATACATACTTGTTTATTTATTACAATATTTATTCCAATTATCCACATATTCATGATCATTGTTTCATTAAGAATATTTTTTAATTTAAATTTTTCCTTAATATATATAATTGCCACTTCAGTGTGTCTACTTGTTGAGTAACAGCAAACATTGCGGTATCCTTCAATGTCCATTTCAGCATTTTTAATATCTTCTGTAGTTTGAGTTTCTGTCAAACATATAACAATCGGTTCCATTAGTATATAATCCAAATCAGTTTTATTTTTTGACAGACTGAATATTAAGATATAATATTTCATTTAGTTGCTACGAATTATTACATATTATCAAAAATTTGTGGATAATTAAATCTGCTCAAAAGTTGATTATACAAGGTGATTCTAAATTGAGTACCATGAATTAAACGGGGTGTAAATAAAGTCGAAATAATACGAAAACCCAAATAATTTTTTTTCCAAAAATGCTACCTACACAAGATACAGGGTGTTAAATGGTCGACTAGCGGGTCACTCTTTTACTCATATCTTTTAACAGAGTAAATCAACGGAATTTATTTTTTATATGCAACAATTACTTAGAAAGAGCAGTAAGCAGACAAACTTTCAGCGTATTCTAACAATCCAGTGCCGTAGTAATAGGGGTCATGTGGCACTTTATACTCTAGAAATAAATTGCAGTTAGGTTTTTTATTTTTCTTTTAATTTTCATAATGCTTGACTCAAACACTACAAAAATGGTATATTATTTAATTCGCCCAGGGGCGTCCGTTTTCGAGATATTTTCAGTTACATGTCGCAGCACCAGTCGTTATGTGAAATACTATGTTGCAAATACAAATGAGAATGACTAAGAAACAAGTTTTATTACCTAAAAACAAATTAATTAAAATTAAGACTATAACAATAACTGTTCAACGTGTCCTCCATTGACACGTATACACTCGCGCAAACGCTTCTCTAAAGAAAACATATTTCTGCGCAAATCTGGATGATTTGGTAATTGTTTAAAAATATTTCCTCCCCCTTAGTCTTAATTCCCCCTATAGTATCTACCGGAGTTACGTAAACCTTGTCTTTAATTTGTCTCCAGACAGTAAAATCTAACAGAATTAAATCCGGAGATCGTACAGGCCAATGAATAGGAGCGTCAACTCCACGACCAATCCATCGATTTAGAAAATGGTCACCAAGCCATTGCTTAGGTTGTCTACCATAATGCGGTGAGCGCCATCGTGCATGAACCAAAGTCTGCGCTTAGTTCTAAGTGGAATATGTTGTACGAATAAAAAAAAAGTGTTTTCCAAAATTTCATGATATAAATTTCCAGGAAAGATGTAATACTCAAGAAGCTTATTGCCCAGTGTAGCAGCTCATACATTTATTTTAAATGAATGCTGATAATGAGTGACTTTGGCTGCTCGTGGATTTTCCTCTGACCAAACAAATCAATTGTTCATTTTGAAAACCCCATTTCTGGTAAAAGTTGGTTCATCTGTAAAGATGATTTTGACATAAAATTAGGATTGTGATTATGCATATCAATTAACTATTCACAAAACTCAACATGTGCTACTCTATCTACAGGCAAAAGATCTTGTACTTGCCTCAAATGATAAGGGTGCAGCTGCTGTTCATAGCAATTCTCCAGGCCACGGACTGCAAAATATTTGTTTGAATTGCTTGCCGTCTTGTGTTTACGGTGGGATGATTATATAAAATTTCTAATACACCTTCCTCCTTTTCAACTGTTCACATAGTTCGTCTTCTACCTTTGTTCAAATGTTGTGGTTTAACATAACCAGTTTCACGACAATGACGTTCGACTTTGTTCTGTTGAGAAACTTTTCTGAATAACGTCTAGCTGCCGCTGTGGAATTTCCTTGACATTCTCCTAATGTTAAAAGCATATCTGTGTGTTCTGCACAAGAATAATTTGCCATTTTTCTAAATTACTATTATTTACACACTACTTTTATGACAAGCGAATTTATTAAATAGGAACAAAATGGCACTTGACACAAGAACAAATTTCAAAGGCACCCTTATAACTGTATTTGCAAAATAGTATTTCATATGACTGGTGCTACGACATGTAACTGAAAATATCCCGAGAACGGACGCCCCTGGGCAGATTAAACAAGTATACCTTTTTTTGTAGTGTTTGAGTCAGGGATTATGAAAATGAAAAGTAAAAAAACCTAACCGCAATTTATTTCTAGAGTATACAAGTGCCATATGACCCATATTACTACGGTACAAGATTGTTAGAATGCGGTGAAAATTTGTTTAATTACTGCTCTTTCTAATTGTATACAAAAAATGAATTCCGTTGATTTACTCTGTTAAAAGATATGAGTAATGGAGTGTACCTTATACGACCATTTAACACCCTGCATCTTGTTAGGTAGCATTTTCGGAAAAAAATTATTTCAGTTTATGCATTTTTCGACATTATCTACAACCTGATTAATTTATGGTACTCAATTTAGAATCAATTAGTATATTCTTTTATAGGATTCACATTCTTTATCATAGGCTGCATGATTATATGTAATATTAGGCACTTTTGAAACTTCCTTTGTATGTTTGCAATTTACACATAGTTTAGTTGCTGACTTACAATTTTTTGCTTTATGTTCATCCGCGCATTTGGAACAATTTCTTTAGGGTTATTGCACTTATTTGCCATATGGCCAAATTTCCAACTTTATAACATTGTATAATATTTACATCATTTATAAACCTGCATCTCTTCCATCCAATATTTACGATCCCTTCTTGATTTAATTGTCCATTAGTATCTGGATCAACTTCTACTATTACATTATAATTTCTTTTATCACGTGATTTATATTTATACACTACTTTAATTAACTTCTTTTCTTCTGAAGTTTTTATAGTGTTTTGGAATACAAATTTATCTATAAAAATCTGATTATCTTCCAAGTCTTTAGGATTAACTTTAAGTATTTTAATTTTAGAATTTCTTTATTCAATCTTAGTTACTTCATATTCTTTGGGAGGTATGGTCATCCGTTTAATTTCCTATATTTGATCAGTGAAGTTATGCAGCACTGATCGATTTAGGGGTGGGCACAGCACGGCTCTTGCACTGTGCAGTGTCATGTAGGATGTCACGGAAGGAATTAACAAAAAAACAATCAATGTATGCTCCTGTTGGACATACAAAAAACTTTTGATACTGATTGGCGTTCAGGGCTACTCTACAAGCTTAAAGAAATCATTAAGCTACGACTGTACTATGTTAGCTTATTCAAAAGCTCAAAAACATCCAAGCAGGAGTAACACAAGGTACGGTCCTATCCCCCATCTATTCCTACCTATCCCAACAACAAAACGATAATTTACGTAGACGACACCAAATATATGGACAATCATACTACGCGGAGATGGTTACCCAGAAAGTACGTTACCATACACACAAACTCACAGACTATTACAAGACTTGGAAGATTAAACTAAACGAGGACAAGATCGAAACAATAACACTAACGAGGAAATTCACAAACATAAAAACTATAAATAAACTCAAAATCAACGACAAGACAATAACAGAAAAAGACACGGTAAAATACCTAGATATTACATTGGATGAACGACTAAGATTTAAACAACATATAACGAATACGATAAACAAGATCTACGGTACATTAATCAGACTCACCCATTAATTAACAGATGAAGCATATTGACGACAGATAACAAACTTTTACTCTACAAAACGATACTGAGACCGACATTGACTTTCGCCTGTGCGGCCTAGAGCCATATTTCAAACACACAGTATAAACGACTACAAACGACACAGAATAAATTACTAAGATTACTTACAAACTCTAACAGATACATATGCATAGAAGACCTACACAGACTAGCAAACATCGACTACATACAACCACATATCTACGAGACAATGAACAAATTCCTAAAAATAAATACTTACACAAACATCAAGACTAACCAGACACAAGACACACCTAAGAAGCTACTACCATATACAACATATTCACAAATACATACATGAGAGACTACCACTATCAACGAACAAAGATAACCAGACTGACATACAGACAACTCACAAAACATAACAAATTCCCTCCCTCTCAACTTACCTCACCTCCCATAAACCCCACACAAAACTCATAAACTTTACAAAGCCACCAAAAAAATAAAGATAAAGCAGGTTTTTCATCTTTTTCCTGCATATAACAACACATCTGAACACAAACATGAGTTCTTCTAAGTTACAAAAGCATAAGCATAACACGGCAAACGCCCTGTATTGTAGGAAAGGGCAAGTAAAAACATAAATTGCGATCACAAAGGTTATCAATTATGCATTGACAATAATGGTGGACACATCAAACATCTTTTATGAGTTTTCATTTATTTATATTTAAATTTACTAAATAAATCTTTATCTATTTTGTATAAATATTTGTTTTTTTTCTTCCCCACTGTAAACCATTTTGATTATTTCATTAAAGAAATGTCACTTATCAAACATAATAGTTGTCATTTTCATAGCTCACTTTAATAATGTTAACTTTTCCATATTCACAGTAACTAGTTTAACTAAGATATTAGACGTTTAATAACTCAAAAACGGTATATGGCAGGGGTAACATATGGTATATTTTTGAAATCAGGAACAAAGGATCATTCCAAAAATTTAATAATATACAGGATATCCCATTTAAATTTTTTTTGTATCCCCTGAAATCTGCACGCTACTGTACTTTTAATAGCATTTTAACAAAATTCAATCATAACCACACAACTTTTATTTAAAACTTTTTTTCTATAGGCAATAATAACGATGATAAGAGGTGGATAATTTATAATGAATAACCCTGTACATAACATAAAATTAAATAAATACCTTAAATAAAATACCTAGGTTAAGACATATTATAAATATAGAAATGATTAATACGTGTATTAAAATGGAAATGGATCGAGTCCGGCAATTGGATGGATGACCCATAGCTCGTCTAACAGTCGGTAGGCTGTCAACAGACAATCCTGGGAAGGCCGCTAGCCTAATGCAGGTGGAGAGGCGTGCCCGGGTGGAGAGTCGAACAGACCCAGGAGTTTTGCCACTCTGCCAGCGGTGAAGGCGGGCAGGCCCAGGCGGTCGGTTAGTTGACAGTCGAGGACCGTAGTTCGGAGTCCACGCAAACTGTAGGTCCCTAGGTAAAAAGGGCCCATTGTGCCCTACTTGTCTAGTAAAATAAGTAGCTACTACTACTACTACTACTACTACATATTCTTTGCCAATTTTTCTTTTGACATTTTCACTTATGCTGTCGACTGATTTTTCAACACTACAGCATATTGCTACACCCCCTTCACGTACATGCATCATTTTTGATATACTTGCACCAACACTTAAAGGATTTATTTGATTTTCAATGGTTTCACGCGTTGTTATGCTTTTTTGTGAACTATATTATCCTTTGGTTTAATTATAATAACTGATTCCTTATTTGCCTTGACTACTTGACTGTAGGTACTAGGTTGTTTTAAACATACATTACCTATTTTCACTTTAATTCCTCTAACATCTGTTCTAATAGTAATATAGTTTTTTTTTACTGTTTATAAAATTATTTTTATCCTCAATAATTGTATGGTGCAAAGTGAACGTGTTACCTTTCATGCAATCAGGGCAATAAAATTTTAATACTTTTCCTCCTTTTAATTTATATTAACGAAACCATTGAGGTGAAAATGAGCCTCATCACTGAAAATGATTTTGTCCGCAAAATCGGCATTCACTTCTTGTTATTCAAGGATCCAATTAGTTCTCTGTTGGCAGAAGTTGTTGAGTCAATTGGACTTTGTAGGCATAGAGATGCAAATCTTTAGTGAGAATACGCTGAAGAGTGGCTGTTGTAACGTCTAATTCTTGTGCACGATGACAAATCGACGTCCCTGGACTCTCGGCCACGCTCTCGCGAACTGCCGTGTTGTTTTGTTCTGAACGACCTCTACGAGCTCGTGTCGTGTGTTTCACATTATTAACCGACCCAGTACTTTCGAATTTTTCGATTATTCTTTTCACAGTATGAGGAACATTATTTCGACCAAAAATTGGACGCATTTTACGAATTGTGGCAATCAAGCTTTCATCATTTTGATAATAATGTTTAACAATCCGGACGCGTTGTTTTATCGTGTAATGCTCCATGTTTACTTACTCCCATCTGTCTCCTATCGACCTGGCATGTCATAATTTTGTGACATCATGACAGCCAAACTGGCGCGCAATCCAAATCTTGCGCTCTTATTGAAACACCTTTTATTCTTTAACAGTAGATGTATATTATTTTATACATTATATCAATGTACTCTACAATTTGATACTATTTTGATCAATTCTAATGCATAATGTAAGTGATATATGACAGAGCTAAACACTGAAAGTACTTATACTCATAAAACACTTTAATTCACCAACAAGGAGAGATAAACTACTGGTTATTATTTACTGTGACCATACCTGCCTGTCAAAAATCAGCTGAGTGCTTGGCAGGTCAAATGCAGTCTCCGTCTGCTTAGAGCACACGATTCTGGGATCTACAGCCATTAACTCTGCGTAATGTGATGTGGCTGCAGGTAATTTGCTGTATAGAAGGAGATTACAGTTAGAAAAACGTGGAAATACAACCATTCCTACAGATATTGTCAGTGCCGATGGTGGAATTTGAATCCACAGTTTCGATAGATAGATTTCTAGTCACGCTTGCCATTGCGCTCTAGTCAACTCTGCCACTGAACTGGTGGCATAGTTCATATACTCAATTTAAAGTTATATAATCCATTTAATTTTATTATCGTTTTGATTTGAACAATTTAATATAACTGTTTTAAATAAAAGATAGTTTTAAATTGAACATACAATTTCTTTATAGAGAACTAATCCTGGTTTTAAAGAAATATACCGATGTATTCATGAAATAGTTTTAAAACAAGAATGTTAGGACTCTTTATTTTAAATAAATTAACAATACATGGTTTTTACTTTCGTATACCTAATATAAGGAAGTATTACTATACTCCCCACGATTACTATCGTGATTTTTTTCGACCTCGAGATTTTGATTGATATATACGTTTTGAACCCTCCTGAATCCATTCTGACTATTTTTCGAATGATGTCTGTCGGTGTGTGTGTGTGACCGCGATAACTCAAAAAATACTAATGGGAGACTTTCCAAATTTGGCAGTTAAGATTTTCAACATTTTAGGTGATTAAATTTGATGAATGAAAGAAGAAAAAACGTACAATTTCGGGAAAACATTAAAAATTTTTATTGCATTTCTGGACGAATAAACATAACTGTGGAAAAAAATCTGTCGGCATGTCTGTAGTATCGCGATAGCAGCCACAGATTTTGAGATAAAGCTTTAAAATTTGGTACACATATTCTAAAAGCCAAAGGCAATGATAAATTCGGTGATGAGCCAAAATGGTCAGCTGAAAGGAGGGCCACGAGAGAACGTTTTTTTGTATGTCTTTAAGAAATATATTCTTGATGAAATATTATAAATCATGTCTACTATATCAAGCCAATAAAATATATTTTCCAAGTACTTAAATAAAGCTGACATACATTTGACCTCATAAATGGGGTTAGGATAAATTTAACAGTTTCACATTTTAAATGTCTAATTTAGTTACAAAAATCTCAATGTCAATAAAAAGAAATTATTAAAATATATGACACGAACTATTTATTGACAGTATCGAATGACGCTGATAATTATTTAAAAATTTTAGTGAAACATTTCAAGTTACGCTATTAAAATTTAATTGAGGTAAGTGAAGAATTAAATTGAATGATTTTTTTATATCAGCATGATATATACTAGTATAAGAAAGTTATGTACTGGCCACATCAGATATTTTACTATTGTATTAGTACCATCGAGTTTAATGTATGGAGGAAAAATGCCTATACCTGAAGTTAAGCAACACGAAGCCAAGATGAACGTGAATATGTAACAGAAAAACTATACGTTTGTTTACAATAATATTTACAAAATAGCATGCTATACTGTATGCGCATTCTCATTGGTCACTCCGACGGTGGTTAGATTGTGATACACGTAATTACAGCAATATTGTTTTGAAATATCTGTTTACAAGCGATTTTAACATTTTATTGCGCACACTAGGAATGAAAACGATACGAAAATAACCGACTCTATTGCAAACAATGCTCCGAAGGTCGAATCTTAAAGAAATACACGTATTGGAAAACATTAGGCTATCGACATAAGCACACCGTGGGCGAAATAAATAAATAAAAATGTTTTTCTTAAACAGAGACCCATATCGAGGGTTTCATGGAAAAAATGCGTATTTACAATATCCCAACCTTTGGTGTTTAAAGATTTTTATATCCGTAAAAAAATAATTTATTTTTTATAACAAAGGTACTCATTTATTTTTTAAGATACTATGTTAAAAAGAAAAGAAATTTTGTACTTTTTTTATGGACATATTGTAACCGACTTAAGTGTGGTTTACAAAAATGTACAATAGTTTTTCTCTGGTTGGAGAAATGATTACGCCGGGGTTCGTTGAGAAATTAAAGATCATAAACTCAACTGAACATGGTTAATTCACAAACATTCCATTTGCAGGTTCAACAATAAATACAACAGCAGAGTAAATTAATTTATCTAGCATTGACGTAATTGGAGGAGATAATTCTGGAGGTAACGGCAATGAACTGATAAAATGGGTATGTGGTCGCTTTTAATGCAGATTGGCAAAATTAGTTTCGGTTGTCAAAATAACAAACTAGACTTGACGTCCGTCACTGTCAAAGTGACAGCTAATAAAATTATTAAGGCCGGCTTCAAATTATATTTGACATATGTTACTGTCAAAGTGACATTTAGGCAAAATTAATACTACTGAAATCAAATGGTACTTGACATCTGTCACTGTCAAAGTGACAGCTGGGTTAAATTTTGTTGACAGTTCAACTTATTACTGACGTCTGTCACTGTCAAAGTGACACGACGCGCTTGGACTAATGACTGAAGATAAATATCAGTATAAAATAATGATTGTCTTTCAATTTATGATTACACAGATCAGGACACAGTCTATCTGTTAAGAAACTAGTATTCGGACAAACTCAAATACTTGTTAATTACGTCTCTTAATTAAGGACTAACTCTATATTGGGATGTAGAAAGTACAATCAAATATTCAACTGATATTTAATTATAATCTAAGTTATATTTGAGATCATTCTCGGACGTGCTCAGGAATTAATCTGCCTTTTCCAGCGTCTGCATCCCATTTTATACAAATGATTGCTAAGTTTGTGCCTATGAATACAAACAAAGTAACTAGACACGTAAATACAAACAAAATATCAAAATGTTTATAGATACCCAACTATTTGTTTGGTGTAGTTAAGGTGACCTATCAGCTTATTTTGAACCTTTTTTTAATTTATTCATAATTAAGTATGACCTTCTTTCGCCTTATTGATTTTTTCATTAAAATATCATTGACATTTTTGCTTTTAAAACACAAAATAAATTTTAATCAAAAAAATATCGTCTGCAATTTTCTTATTTAGGACACCTTATACCTATGTGCCGATTTAATCGTATGCACATAGCACATATAAAAATAACCTACCAATTCACATGATTTTATTTGCCTATCTGATAATTAATACTAACCTATATTTTGAAAAAAAGCACCTTATTAAAATGCTTATAAAAATAAAGGAAAACAAAAAAAATGTATTTTACATAATTTCTAAATCTAATAAACATATATTCTGTCAAGTTCTACGTACTTAATAATTCTTATTTACCGATGAAATTGAAATAATAATTCACTAATCTATTCTGAACCGGACACAATACATTTCTGAAACAAAATCGAAAGTAACAAAATGTAGTTCATGCAGTAACCACAAATAAATGTAACACTAAATGCTCCTATCATGATGCCTTCTGTTTACTATACGAATGCAGAATATGAAATGAGAATCACAGACCACACCCTCCAGGTAGGTACAGGATAGAATGTGAACGGATTTTTCGGAAAATAATTGGACACGTCGGGGAATGTCAGTGATAGGGATGAAGAAAACAACAATATTTCTAATACAACTCTCTCTTTAGCTTGCATCATAATATGGATGTAGAATTAATTCTCCATACATTAAACTCGATGATTAGTACCCTTCATTTGAAATAATGATATTCTTCATTATTTACAAGTTACTGTTTAATTAGATTGAAACATATTCATTCATTTTAAATATACTTTTTTGTTTATGTGGACGCAGGTGAAAAATTATTTTAATACCATCTCAACGTACCTAGCACAATGAAATTATATGGTAATCATAATTTCTTTTCAAGATTGCAACGTTGTTGAACTCATTTTTGCAGTGATGAAGATAAGGACACAGAATGAGCTGATATGGATGAAACACAGGGGCTGATAATAGTAGTAAAAAATCAAACATAGTGAAGTAACCAAAAGGCATTGGAAATTAAATGGTAATGTGAACATTGATTTAGGCAAGTTCGCTAATGAGTAGAATCATAACATGGTCTCGTGATTCAAATATGTCATAATTATTGGAGGCCATAAATAGCACTAAAATCAATTTGAAAACTACTTTAGCCTGTAACATAAATTTTAAATTGATTTTTTTTTAACAGTAAGTTGTATCAAAAAATGCAAGAACTCTTTTTTTGTACAAAATATGAAATTTTAAATGCTGATAAAAATGGAAAGAAACTACCGCTAAAATGGCCATAGAATTTTTATTCTACACCCCCAGTTTAGGGCGCCTTTGATTAAAATGTTCATATTTTGATTTTAGAATTCGTTCAGACAATATTCGCGATATGATTTTAGATGATTTTTTTTGTTTTTTTTTTTTTTTGTTATGAACTGATTTTGAATTTGAAAATACTTAATTTCTTATATTGTACTCAGTATGTGATGATATCACAAAAGATCTTCCTAGGTCGCAGTAAACCCACTCACAATCTACGTGATGACGCAAGTTACACGTTGTATAAATACACATTTATGCTTATGTATGGAATTTGACACTCCTTTATCTATTTGCAATATTTTCAACTGTAAAACTTTTATTACGATTGTAAGTCAGTTATTAAAACAGCATTGTATTGCACACTTGCGTTTTATTTCAACTCGTGTTAAAAAAAATATCTTTTTAAAAAAATTAAATATAAAGATTTATTTTATAATTCGCAGAGCATATTATATTATTATTATTTCAAACATGAGAACGTCAAATAAAATTATTTTTTATTTAAGAAAGATATAAAATAGCAACAAAACCTGCGACTATCATTGCACTTATAGATCAGATATGTTCCTCTTTTTCTAACACTCATTGATTCGAATGTATCTTTCTTTGTTATGTTATGCATGCAGAAGTTTTTAAGATAACGACTACGAATATTTTATATGCTTGTTATATATATTAGTATTATTTTTATATATTTTTTTTATAACATTCTCTGGCGTGCCATATGTTGCGTTAAAAATAAATTTTCAGTTTTTCGCTCGAACTTTTTTCTTATAAATATTAAAAAACGTCCACTGGATATGTTATTATAGTAGAAAATAGGAGAAATTTTAGCTTTTTTACCCTTTCTGGGGTGGTTTGGGAGGGTTAAATTTGGCAAAAATGTTTGCCAGCCAATGTTAGGATTTTTAGTGCCTTGTGAGGTATAAACTGGCTGGGCAGACGTTTTTTTAATTCTAACTATTTTTTATCAACATTTCAAATTTTGTTCCATTTTTCGCCAATTTGATGGCAAATTGCTCAAAAACCAACCAATAGAAATGTCTGCCATTATAGTACAGTACTGTACACACCAAAACAATATTTTGTACTAAGTTTGGTCCAGTAACTAAAAATGTTTTTTTTTTTTTTCAATTTCCTGTTCAAGCGCCAGCGTAATTGGGGTATGTGGAGTACATATACTAACTACCTATGCAGACTAATATCGGTAACCATTCGATTAAAAAAAAATGTTCCCCCCCCACCGTATCCGGCCGCCATACCAAAAATTTCAAAAGAGAAAAAAAGTATGGTAGTCATATGGTCTCTTTGATTACCGACTCGCAGACGGTAACCTTTCATCGTCGAATTTGCACGCTATTGCTTAGACTATGGTAATTGTTTTATTCAATTTGTAAAATTTTAATATAAAATTTCTGAAATTGTTATGGTCTTAAACCAGAATATCTGAATATTACAGGCAATTATTAATACAAAACTCAGTTCCTATTTCATATTAATTTGCACTTACCTTTCTAAATATAACTAAATTAATAAAATTATAGAAAAAAATAGAATCTCAAGAAAAACCCTTTGAAACTATAAGGATTAAGAATTATGAATGGTTTTGACAAATTTGCATTTTCTATAATTTTGAATAAGTTTCAAACACAATTTCTCTACCATGAGAAGATAAAACACCATGAGTGAAAAAATTGCCATTTTGAGTAAATTACCTTTGAACTTAAATCAACTACTGCCTGTTAATTAATAATGATAATACAGAATTCTCACTAGACATTTTAGGATAAAAGATGTATATGTAATGCCAAAGAGCATACAATTTTAAATAGGTTGCCACAAAAATCTCGAAATCGAAATATTTTCAATGACTGTTTCACCTTTGCATGGTAGGTAGTTCTCTATACTTTGTTAACAAACTAATAAACTTTTATACGAAACTGAACATGAAATAAAAAAAATAAGCTATAATATTTTTACAAAATACTGTTTGAAGTCATTTAACAAATAAACCTTACTTACTTTGGCTGTTTTGTGTCACCAGTTCTTCTAACGCTTTGACTTTTCACTCTTCTAAACAAGTTTTCTTTGGAGAGATCGACATTTTTGTCCATATAATTTGTGCTTTGACTTTTCACTCTTCTAAACAAGTTTTCTTTGGAGAGATCGACATTTTTGTCCATATAATTTGTGCAAGATGTCTGTTTAGTTTCATAATATATTTTCTTTAATGTTACATATTCCATTGTTGGTCTTTTTCTTTTCAAGTTCTGTGTAAGAGATTTAGAAGTAGTAGCATTTCTTCAGTTGTGGAGATATCAGATTCATTGTCATTATTGTTATTACTGTTCGCACTAGTCCCTGGTGTGGCACTGTCACTCATAACAGCAACATCCACTGTATGAGAACTAATATTATTAGGTTTACTTCCTAATAATTCATTCATCCTATCATAAAAAACAAACCTAGTTATTCCTCTTGCACTTCATTTATTTTTATCTTGTGTTTTTGTACGTCCTTACTAAGTTCTCCCATTTCTTTTCAATTTGACTTGTAGTGAACTAAAATGATTTTTTTAAATATTTACACAACGATAATAAGTACCATAAATACTTACATCAATTTGTTCACTGGCTAGGTCTTCCAAAATCATTTCTCAGAATTTTTTTTTTTTTTTTAATGGTACCATATCTTCATATCTTTGCTCAACGGAAGCGGTAAGTAGTAGAGTTTCGTGATATCCCCATGACTTTTTAGATGCTGAAGGTATATCATTTTCAGTAACACTTCCTACCCCCCTTTCGAATTGGTCATTGTGACTATCTTGTGTTTCATTGATGCTATAATTAAGGGTGTCCTCTTCTGTAACAGAGTTTCTTACATTTTCAAATGCAAGCGGTGGTACATTTATATTCTTTAAAGTTGGCCTATTATTACTATCAAACTCAATCTGATTTTGTGGAATCCATAATATGGCATTGTTTTCTAAAATATAAATGCATTTCCATTTATCATCACTGGATTTTTACCATTGCATTTTAAAAACTACCTGTATCTATCAACACAACTTCGGCATTTTAGTTTAAAATCCATTGCCCATCCGGCATCTTTATTATATTATATGTCATCCTCGGTCACAGCTCAATTTTAATAAACGATTAAATATAATTTGAAGATCTAATTCACACACAGTATTCACACACATTAACCATAACCTACAACTGTCAATTAAAGCATCCACTATTCAGTTAAATTAGCTCCTCACCGCAAGTGAGTCAAACCAGTTTTCACGAGGATGCTTGAATGTACACTTGGCAGGGGAAAGGGGGGAGGACAAATTTTCAGTTTTCCACACTTCCTTCTTTTCAAAAGGAACGTGACAATTGTAAGGGGAACTGAGGTGAGATGAGATCATCTGCGATTTTTGGTAAAAGAAAAGTGCCTAGTATTTACATTTAACATTATAAATTAATATTGTCTAGTGGCAAACAGTAATTAAATTAATCTTTGCTAGAAGCAGACAGACAATTTTGTATCAAAAGTAACAGATATCTAGGTAAATAATAACGAAAAAAGTTCCAGTGAGATTTTAACAACAAATAATGGGGGGAAACGTATTTTAAAATGTTTGGAATGGAGGTCAACTTCTTTATATTTTCTATTTTTAAATTTAACAAATATTTGACTTAATTTTTGCTACAGGTGATAGAAGAACAAGTAATAATTCAAAATGACACTATCGGTCAATTTGATAACCAGATATACAGGAACAAAGACATAGACTTACTGTTTCTAATTTTCGATCTGTTATGAAAAGGTAAATTTCCATCCCATGTCACTCATTAGTCAAAAAAAATTTGAAAACCAGTTATACATACAGGAACGAAGGCAGACCTACTGCTTCTAATTTTGGATCTGTTATAAAAAGGCAAATTTCCACCCCATGTCACTTATTAGTCAAACAAATTTTATATGGAGAAATATATACTAGCGCTGCAATGGAATATGGTAAAAATTAAGTGCCAATGGTTCGAGCAAGGTTCACTATTGAAACAAAGGGTCTAGCCGATTTAGCAGATGAAAAATGCACTTACGTCTATTGTTATACTTTTTAATTATTCCTTTTTGCCTGAAGTATACATACAATTAATTTCCGGTCTCTGTTTTCACTTATATGGAAGATATGGGGGTAACAGTCCTTAATGACAATTATTTTTTTTCTCTATAACTATGACATATTCAAATTAATCCAACGCCAAAAAAATAGATATCATTTAGTTTTATACTATGCATTTTTTTTTCATATTTTTTTTGATCAATTTTTAGAGGTGCAAAACATACAATTTTTTTCCGAGGGTGGTTTTTATAATAACCATTGGAAGTACACCAACCAAATAAATTATGTAGAATCATCTAAAAGTCCACCATTATATATAAAAAATACAGAAGTGTGAATTTGATGCAACATAGAAAAATTAAAAATTAATGTATCACATATTTATTTTTACCAACCATGTAAATACATAGAAAAAAATAAAATGAAAACTAATGTAATACATATATATGTATTTTTACTACACATCTGTTTATCTAAACAGGTTTTCTAGAACATTATTTATCTATATAAAATCTTTTTGATGTTACTTGAAATCGTCAATCATCTTCACTATTTTCTTCAACGGTAGTAACTACATTTGTAACGTCAAAAATATGTGATAGTACTTCTGCTGTCTTAACAGTTATTTATTTGTAACGCAATACTCTCTGGATTGCAGAGATTAGAATGCTTGACCATAATGGGGACAATTAGCACCACATCGTCAGTTGCAATGCAAATCCTCCTGGACTTACCACCTCTTTATATACATTTGGAAAGAGAGGCCAGGTGGGCAACATATAGACTGCAACAAGCGGCCATTAATATGCCGCAGACTAGTACTATGGAGTGGAACAGGTTGCTAGATGACATAGAGAGTCACAGCATCCTGGCAATGCCCTCGGATACTATGCCTACCATAACCAACTACGAGCTGACCTTAAACATCCTTTTTCCGGAAAGAGATGAGTGAGATGGGAATAAAGCCGATCTACTGAGGGCAGACAGTTCTTGGTTTACAGACGGCTCCAAAACTACCGAGGGCACAGAAGCCGGACTACATAGCTACAGACTAAGGGTGAGGATATCTTCATGCTTAGGTACTAATGCAACTATTTTTCAGGCTGAAGTTCATGCCATAGAACTGTGTGTACGAGGGCTGGAATATATACATCTTACACGCAGATCAATAAAAAAAATTTCAGATAGCCAAGCAGCTATAAAAGCTCTTGTATCCTACCCGTGTAATTCCAAAATGGAAAGGAACTGTTAGATGGCTCTAAATTATTTAAGCAAAGACAACGAAATGACTCTGGTCTGGATACCTGGCCACTCTGGTATGGAAGGTAACGAAATAGCCGACTCCTTGGCCAGAGAAGAAGCGGGATCACGATTCATCGGATCAGAACCGATATTTGGCATATCTTCAAGTACTGCTAAGACGGTTATCTCAACCTGGGCTGATAGGAAAACTTTCCAGAATTGGCAAAAGTTACCAGGATTAGTTCATTCAAAGGCGTTTATAAAATACCCTTTGAAATCAAGAGCTAAGAAACTTTTAGAGTTAATCAGGGTAAACCTGAAAACCCTAACAGGCCTATATACTGGATACTGCCAACTAAACTATCATCTGCATAAACTCGGCCTAGCGGAAAACCCCAAGTGCCGACTATGTCTGGAAGATGATGAGAAGGTGGACCACGTCTTATGTACCTGTCCTGCTGTGGAGAGGATCCGATTCTCAATATTTGGAAATGGCAACTGCTGCCAGAAGATCAGGACACACTTTCACACAATAAAGTTATCAGTTTCATTAAGAGCCTGAACTTATTAGGTGAAATATAATTAGGTGTGAGCCACAATAATAATAATAATAATAATAATAATAATAATAATCTTTATTCATCCAGTAGATCATTTTTTACATGATATAGGATAAGTCCAACATACATAGGTAAAAGACCGATATATAAATATAAAAACAAATATAAAACAAATATAAAGCAAAACAGTAATACGTAACCTAATAAGGTACATGTAATTACATTGATTAAAATTTTTAATTAAAATTCGTCATCAAAATATTCAGATAAAGAATAATAACATTTATTCCTTAGATCGGACTTAATTTGATTTTTTAAATTCCTTGTCACCTAGAGTTTTATAAGAGTTTGGTAATTTATTAAAAACTTTTATGCCCAAGTACTTGGGACTTTTCTCATACAAAGATAGTCGGTGTTTTGGGATTTCTAAAGTAGAGGAACTTCTTGTACTATAATTATGATTGAAGTTAAGCATGTTCAAGTTATGTAATTCTGATTTCGCATAGAGTAGTAAACTTAGTAGATACAGGCAAGGAAGAGTTAAAATTCCCAATTGTTTAAAAATGTTCCTACAACTGATTCTCCTGCTCGCTCCCACAATAAAGTGCACAGCTCTCTTCTGTAACCTGAATACCCGTATTGCCTCTGGTGATGAACCCCAAGCAATAATTCCATAATTGACAATGGAGTTAAAGTGTGCATAATAGAATGATATCAACACTGGTTCATTAATAACGTTTCTTAACTGATTAATACAGTAGCATGTTGGAGCCACTTTTTTGCAAGTTTCATTAATATGAACAGTCCAAGAGCAGTTTTCAGTGAGATGCAAACCTAAAAATTTTGTTGACTTTACTTGTGTAATTGTACTTGTATTGGATTTAATTAGTAAACTGTGGTCATAGTACATATTACTACTATTGAAGCGCATGAAAATGGATTTGTTACTATTTAAGACCAAACCATTTTCGGTGAACCATGTGTGTGCTTTGCATAGTTGGTGATTAGCCATGATTACCAAGTCGTTAGTATTAGTTGCATTGACAAGAATAGATGTGTCATCTGCGAATAATACTGCATTATTACTTTCAAAGTTGTTTACGTAAATAATATACAGTAAGGGTCCCAAGACAGATCCTTGTGGAACTCCCACTGTTACGTCTAGTAAGTTTGACTTGTAGTTTTCGATTTTGGTGTAATGCTTTCTACCACTCAGATAGCTCCTAAACCAGTTCAGCGTCCGACCACGTATGCCATACCTCTCCAACTTGTCTATTAGAGATGCATGACAAACTAGATCGAACGCTTTACTTAAATCCAGGAAGATACCTATACATTTGTATTTAAAATTCATGTTGTCATACAAGCTTGTTAAGAATTTAGTAATTGCAGAAATTGTAGAGCGTCCTTTTCTGAAACCAAATTGGTTTTCGTTAAATAATTTATATTTGTCAAAGAATTGAATTATTCTGGTCGCTATGCATTTTTCAAGAATTTTGGAAAATGAACTTAAAATAGAAATAGGACGATAATTTTCAATTTCCGTCTTGCTGTTCGATTTAAAAATAGGTATTATTTTAGCAGTTTTAAGTCTATCAGGAAAAATACCTTCCGCCAATGACAGATTAAATATTGTCATTAGGGGTTTACTTATAATTTTAGCGCATCTTTTAAGTAAATATACACTTACGTTATCATCTCCTGCAGAATTAAAATTTTTTAAACTCATTATTATGTTAACTATCTCTAATTCATTCACAGGGTGAAAGAAGAAGGAGGAAGCATTATTTTCAATTTTTATTATACTATTGTTTTGTTGTTGATTATTATTAATTAATGTTTTCGGAATGTTATTAAAACTATTACTTATTATTTCAGGGGAAGTGATTAATTCATTATCTATTTTCAGTGTAGGAGGGTCTCTAGCAATATTTTTGTTAGGATTAATGATATTCCAAGCTGCTTTTGATTTATTCTCTGCTGTTAATATAATATTATCGTTGTACATTTTTTGGCTCTTTTTAGTAATACGCCACAGTGGAGAGTCCACAAGAACATTCACAAAAAAAAAACCTAACTTAACCTATAGTCGGGTCGGTGTAAGATTGCAACTTTCTTCTTAAAGAATCAAAGCCATAAATAATTATTAGATTGGACGACTTACCTGTAAGGAAGTTCGATTGGAATTATTTGAACCTGTTGCTTCCGAAAATGATTACACCCAGTAGTTATACCATTTACTGTCAACCAACACCATTTTAAAGTCTAAAATAAATATCGCATCCTTTCCACTCGTACACTTGAGCTGTCATTCATTACATTATTGGATGATGTGATCATCCTACACACAGATCAGATGATGGGTAATGTTTGGTGGTAGGTGGTTTTGTAATCATTTTGGAAGAAACAAGATCGAATAATTCTGATCGAACGTCTTTACTGATAAGTAGTTCAATCTTATAATTATTCTTCGCTGATTACACCACGTAGATGTTTAAAGTCTCTGCGATCTTATGTATAAAATCACATTTGTTTATGTGTAGTGCACTTTGTGTACTTTTTGTGGTTATATAAATAACATAATCATACAATTTTTTTTTATTTATTATTTTTTTTATTAGAATCTTAATGCTAAACAATTTGCAATTATTAATTTAATTTTAATTATTTACCACAACCAATTATGAGCCTATACCTTTGAATTTGTAATTATACCATGTTTTGCTTTATGTAACTTATTCAAATTTCCATTTTAGTGGTTTTTTGTCAATTGTCAATGGGTTATATTGAAGAATGATAATACATCGCAGAAAAAATCATTTGCCTTAAAACAGCATACACTGTGAGTAAAAATATATAAACTCAGTAAAATTATGCGACAACTAATTATTTGGACATTAAATGTCCAAATAATTAGAACACACTGAGTAACACTGTTTGAAAACAAATTCTGTTTTCAAACAGTGTTACTCAGTGTGCTCTGAAAACGTGAATTATATTTTTTATATACGCATTGTTTTAATTTATTTTCATGTTCTCCAAAAAATATTTTGCATTTTCTATTATGTGTAGTGTTGCTATATTCAAGATATTTGTTGATACATTTTTCAAATAAAGAGTTTTTTTTATGCAAAATAATGTTTGAATGCCTTATTTGGGAAAAATTGCTATGTTCAAATAATTAGTTGTTAGGGCTCGTAACAATATCTAACATAAATATACTGTATCTAACAATAATTAAACTTAATCCTAAGTATTTTAGTGAATTTGCCAGTCTTATTTCAAGTCTTTACGTTTTTTGTAAATTTACTATACTCTCCCCAAAAATTGTTGGTCTATAAGCTAGGGGTCTATTATAAAAAAATATTAAACACATTAGAACTTTCAGTACAACCAGCCTTTTCCTAATAACATCTAAGCTGACACATACTCTAAGAGCTGCTGACGTGGAAGCATGTCTAGTGCTATGCATGGAGAAGGTTTTTTATGGGTTAGAATTACTTATTTGTCGCCTGCTTTCCTAAATTTCTCTGTAATATTTAGGAAAAATTTTATAATGGAGGCAATACATAAATCCAGTTTCTTAGTGAAAAATAGAAACACCAGATTAGGTTGTACTTTATTGGAGCCCGAAGTCTTGATTTTCTCTGTTATTCTCATCTCTACTTTGTCTGGACACTGGACTATAAGTTAACTCTATTTTAGCAAGTTTGTGTAACAGTACTTTTTCAAATTTAAATTGTACCTCATAAGAGGAATTTACTAATTTCTAGAAGAATCATAAGTTTTTTTGACATTCTGAAATCACATCTACTTACAGTTACACTTTTAGGTGGGGATGAGGTATGGACATCCGTTTAATATCCGATATTCGATCAGTGAAGTTAAGCAGCACTGATCGAGTCCGGCAATTGGATGGATGAACGATAGCTCATCTAACAGTCGGTAGGCTGTCAACAGACAATCCCGGGAAGGCCGCTAGCCTGATGCAGGCGGAGAGGCGAGCCCGGGTGGAGGGTCGAAGAGACCTACCCAGGAGGTTTGCCACTCTGCTAGCGGTGCAGGCGGGCAGGCCCAGGCGCTGGGTTAGTTGACAGTCGAGGACCGTGGTTCGGAGTCCACGCTAAACTGTAGGTCCCTAGGTAAAAAGGGCCCATTGTGGCCTACTTGCCTAGTAAAATAAGTAGCTACTATTACTACACTTTTAGGTTGAATAAATTTGAAATAAATTAAACTTTGGATTAACAGATAAATAGAAATTAACAACTAAATTATTCTAATTGCAATTTGATACCCTCGAGAAAAGGTAAAAATGTTGTGATTTGGTATCCTTTAAGAAATTTAATAAGTATTGTTCTGTATTTAAGGGTTCAGAGGGTTCATTTTACTATAAAAGAGTGGAAATTTAGAACCAGAAATATTTGAATTCTTAGACTTTTGGAGCTGCTACCCAGATAAGTGCTAACCAAATAAGAAATTTTATGATAAGAAAAACAGAAAAATTCTCATAAAATTCCTTTATTGGCAAAGTAAATTTTACTTGTTCACGAAACCGGTCACACCAATAAAGGAATTTTATGAGAATTTTTCTGTTTTTCTTATCATGAATAATTACTCATATGGGATTAACCTTCCTACGTTAAGAAATTTTATTCACAGTAAATGAATATATTTTTGTTTTTATTTTGAAATTTATTTAACTATTAATTTTGTGTTTTCTATTATTCCTAAAATTAACAATGCACAAAGATAGTATTATAAATTGTATTACTGTTTGAGTACCGTTGACAATAAAAATGAACAATATTAATGGCTTTGACTTTTAAAACCAAAGTTGCAATTTTACAGCATATTTTACTGTATTTTACTATATGCATTTTCCATTTTATTAAATAATACAATTTTCCAAAAAACTATTTTATTTTTTTATTCAAAAGCTGTACGTTCGACGAATATTAGTAGAAAATCCCTACCACACTTAATTTTTTTATCTTTTTCTGAATTTGAGAAAAAAATTAAAAAACATAATTTTAGCCTCCATCTTTGGAGGGCGTAACTCTTTAACGAAACGTTTCTGGACATACCTCCATACCAAACTTTTTCCGTAATTTGAGGTCCTGAAATCAGATTTTAAGTCTGTCCAGTTAATACTGAAACACCCTGTATAGAAAAAATAAAGTGATGAAGAACTATGGAAATAAATTAGAACAATTTTAAATGAATTGTGTTCTTCCCGAAAAGGAGAAAAAAATGTTGAGGACCCGGAGTACAGTTAAAAAAACATAATTAATTTAACAAGCCTGTATTTTACAACAGAATTTTGTAGGTAAAGTAGAGTAACAATACGAATGTATGATCGGGAGAAACAGATTATTTTAAGTATTGTGCTAGATGTAGAAAATATGAGATTAAATTTTACGAGACGAATATGATAATTGTACAATAATAATATTTTATGATAAAAGTGTACGTTCGCAAATAGTTTTACAAAATGTATACCTATTTTTATTTGATATCTATATTGTGTAATAATGTAATGAAATGTACATGATTTCTTTTATAAGCGCATTCAATGATTTTTTATTAAACATTTAATTTAATGAAGCAATTATAACGTTTAACGTTGATCATAAATCAAGTACCTATTATATAAACAACTACGATATTTGTTTATATGGTATTTGATTCACAATCAAAGTTGCACAGCTATGACACACATAGCCGTTATGTTTAATTTCCCTCTTTTTTTTTTTTTGACTAAATATAAAAATATGAGTCACGAAAATATTTCATTTCTTCAGCTTATAACAAAATCAAAACCTACGAAGTGTAAGATCTATTTAGTACTCAAAGCAGTGTGAGAACTGGGCTCAAATAACCAATTATTATGCCTTACATGCATATAATCTTGTTTTAATTTACATTTTGTACACGTGAAAAAAAATAAAAACCATAACCACTATTTAATTTATTAACAATAAAATTATTTACTTCACAAACATTTCTGTAGATACAAATGTAATGAATCTCCATGTAAATATTGTTCAACCAATAAATACAATTATTTCCACTATTAAACGATTTTATTAATTTTGTCAGAAGTCGGCATTTTTAACAAAATCCAAAGTCGATAGATATATTCTTTTAACACCAATCTCAGCTAGTCTAAGTAGTTTTATGATTACACTGTATAAATAAAAGAATAATATCTTTTGATGTAGCCTCCGTAACCGTAAAACTACTTAGATGACCAATTACAAACCACAACCGGATTGACCCGGTCGGTAGTGGTATGTCTATAAAAATAGCTACTCTTTTCGCATATATTTTGTATTGCTGACGGCGCGGCGTCATCAACAGTTTACGTGAACTAATGGATACCATGTGATATTATGGCAGTAGTAAATATTTCCAAATTTTTAAAGTTGATTGATCTTTATAAGTAATGATAGTTTGAAGAAAAATCGAATATAGTTATCTTCAGAATATATGTGGAAACCTATCAGATAAAAGAATATACTTATTTATGTTATTATGAGATATTAATCTCTTTGCAGAGGTCTAAAAAAATGTAAATTCTTTAGTATTTAATTTCGCAGCAAAAAAAGTATTTTATATGAGTATTATTACGTAATTTGAATTTTAAATATATTTTTGGCCTGTCATTAAAATATGGTTTTATTTCAAATTTTAAAATAGATGCGTTAGATCTTAAACAGGCCTGATATCATGATTGTGGTGAATGTTTTGAGCCACCCCTGACATAGTTATTTAATATAGGTTGTTAATGTCAGATAAAATTTGATTAAAAAATATAGTTATCACATAAATAGCATTATCATTAATAGTTCTACATTGGTGACCCCGACGTGATCAGAACACACACAAAACATGGTAAAACTTCTGCAGCACCTCACTAAAGATCAAGTTATTTGTCTTCTACAATTTTTCGAAATTAATTCTGGAGGTACGCTTAGCGATATGAAACTCACATTGGAAGCAGTATTAAAGGAGAAACACCCTGAGGTGAATAATGTTACTGATTTTGATTTTTCTGATCTATTAAAAGAATCTGACGGATTTGTACATGAAAAATTTGACAACCAAGACATGAAAATGAAAGTGAATAATCTGGAATATCTGTGTGAAAAATTATTAAACAAAATTGATGAAAATAATCTAAAACTTGAAAAATTTGAGAATTATGTTCAAGAAATACAATCCAACAATATTACCGCAGATATTTCGAAAAATAAAGATTCAACACAAGATGCCTCTGGTTCCAGTACTAATTCAAATGTAGAAGTTAATGAAGATCTTGAAATGCAATATAGTCATTCTAAATCATTAACTTTACCAACATTCTGGAAACAAGGAACCGCAACTTTGGTTTGATGCAGTTAAAACTATTTTTGAGTTAAATAAAATCAAGTCCGATAAAATTAAATTTGGTAAAGTGTTATCAGTTTTAGACTGCACCTTAGTTAAAGAAAATGCAAACATATTTAAGTTACAGAATGAAGATAATGCGTACAAAATTTTAAAAAAGCAATTAATTAAACTGTACCAGGTGTCTGACGAGGAAAAACTGATGAATCTGTTCGCTGAATGTGAACTTGGCGATAAAAAACCTAGCCAATTATATAGAGAGATGACTAATTTGGCTTCCGGCCAAATGTCGAGGAATTATGTCATTTTGGCATGGCTTAATAAACTTCCAAATACAGTGGACCCTGTAATTAGAGCTTTTCGAGAAAAGTTGAGTGATGATGATTTGGTAAACATGGCGGATGAGATGCTAAAAGGATCGGCTACCAGCTTGGAAATTTGTGGCATTAAACAAGATTATGAATCACAAACAACTGATAGCAAAATTGACATTCTCATTAAGAAAATTAAACAAATGTTAGACAAAGAGTCTAGATCAAGATCTACAGAACGTGACTGGATATCAAGACGCAGGTGCAGATCAAAACTGAGGAAGCAAGAAGATATTTGTTATTACCACCAAAGATTCAAAGAACGAGCAACAAAATGCACCCAACCGTGTAATTTTAACCAAACTAAATATTCGGAAAACAGCCAGGCCAGTCGTTAATGACGACCAACGACAGGCGTGGTCGAAGTAATTGTCGCCTATTCATTAAAGATTCCTCTACGCAATACAATTTCCTGATAGATACAGGTGCAGACGTATCAGTTCTGCCAAAACATAAATTGGGAATACAAGCGTCTGAGAAACCTTTATACGCTGTCAATGGTTCAACAATTGCAACTTATGGTGAAAAAATTTTGAGTGACATTAGGACTGAGAAGAAAATTTTTATGGCAGTTTGTTATAGCGGATTGTGAAAATGCGATAATCGGAGCCGATTTTATTGAGAGATTTGGAATACTGGTTGATTGCAAAATAGGAGAATCATCGACATGACCACAAGTTTATCAAGCCCAGGTACAATATATAGAGTTGAAACTATGTCCGGTATTAAAACCATAAACCAAACTTTTAGTTACCATAACATATTGGCAGACGTTAAAAAAACTGCTATTATCACACCATTTGGTTTATTCGAATACCTTAAAATGCCTTTTGGATTAAGAAACGCTGCCCAGACATGTCAACGCTACATTCACCAAATTACAAGGGATTTAGAATTCTGTTTTCCATATATAGATGATTTTTTAATAGCCTCAGCAGATGAAGAAGAACATAAAAACCATTTAAAACAGCTTTTTAAGCGGCTAGAGGAGTATGGAATTATCATCAATCCAGAAAAAAAGTGAATTTGGAAAATCTCTATAGAATTCCTTGGATACATGGTTACAGATGAAGGTAATCAACCAACCCAAAGAAAAGCTATTTTAAGTTTTGAAAAGCCCCAAGTTCTATCATCGTTAAGAAGATTCCTTGGAATGGCCAATTATTACAGATATTTAATCCCAAAAGCTGCTGACATTCAAGCTCCTCTGAATGAATTTCAAAAAAGGAAACCCGAAAGAGAATCAGAAACTCAACTAGTCCCAAGAACAAAATGAAGCCTTTGAGAAACTAAAAGAAGCTATTGCAAAGGCTACATTATTGGTACATCCATCAGATACTTCTCCATTGTCATTAATGGTTGATGCTTATGATTTTACCATTGGTGCTGTATTACAATAAATGGAGAACAATCAGTGGAAACCACTAGGATTTTTTTCGAGAAAATTATCAATTTCTCAAAAAAATATAGTACTTATGATAGAGAACTTTGGCAATTTACTGTTGGATGGAAAAAAAGCTCAAGATGATGATACTGAACTTCAAAATTTTCTTTTTGGGAATACTTCTCTAGAAATTAAAAAATTTGAAATTCCTGAATGCAATGAAGAAATTTATTGTGATGTATCAACAGGTGATATTCGACCATATGTTCCACAAAAGTTTAGGAGACAGATATACAACAAGATTCACAATTTGTCTCATCCTGGTATTAAAGCGACAATAAAGATTATCAAGAGCAAATATATTTGGCCAAACATTGAGAAAGATATTCGAAGCTGGGTTACATGTTGCATATCTTGTCAAAAATCAAAAATTACAAGACATGTTTGCAGTCCAAAAGCTACATTTAAAATTCCAGATACCCGATTTGAACATGTTAATATCGATATTATAGGACCTTTACCACCATCAAACGGTTATACATACTGCCTAACATGTATAGACAGGTATACGAGGTGACCTGAAGCCTTCCCTATTCCAGATATAACTGCAGAAACTGTAGTAAAGGCTTTCTATAGTGGATGGATTACTCGGTTTGGAGTTCCATTGAAAGTAACAACTGATCAAGGAAGACAGTTCGAATCATTTTTATTTAAAGAATTTTCTAAAATATTAGGAATTCATCATTCCCGAACTACTCAATATCATCCATGTGCAAACGGTATGATAGAAAGGCTACATAGAACTATTAAATCAGCCATTAAATGTCATGCTAATCAAAGGTGGACTGAAGTACTTCCTACTGTTTTACTTGGAATAAGAACAATTTTAAAAGAAGATATAGGTTCCTCCTGTGCAGAATTGGTATACGGTACAACCTTACGAATCCCGGGAGATATGGTCGTCCAAACTTCAGAAAACAAAAGTCCACAGGAAATGTTAAAAAATCTACAAGAGGTAATGAATCAAATGAAACCGAAAATGGCATCTGATCATAGCTTAAAGAAAATTTTTGTATATAAAGAACTTAAAGATTGTTCCTACGTATTTGTAAGAATACACGCTGTTAAAAAGCCTTTAGTATGTCCGTATAGTGGACCATATAAAATTTTAAAACGATCAAAGAAATACTTTCAATTATTAATAAATGGAAAAGAAAAGAACATTTCTTTAGACAGGTTAAAACCGGCGTTCATTGAAAATTTGGAAGAGGGACTGATATATTCAAAAGAAGAAACTGACAAATTAATGAAAGAGATTAAACAAAATGTCAAGATTAATGAAACATACCGAACACGATATGGGAGAAAAGTGAGATTCAATTTAATCTAAATTTATCATTATCATTAGGGGGGAGTAATGTGGTGAATGTTTTGAGCCACCCCTGACATAGTTATTTAATATAGGTTGTTAATCAGATAAAATTTAATTAAAAAATATAGTAATCACATAAATAGCATTATCATTAATAGTTCTACATGATCTTTTCCATCAAAATTAGGCAACCAGCAATTCATCGTTTTCTAGTCTTAACAGAAGCACCTGTTTAAGGGGCTGTAGCTCCTTTCCCAAGTATTTGCGATATATGTTTATAGAAGACATTTGTATTAAAATTACATGTTCTATCACCTGTTTCAATTTGTAACAATAAAAATGGAACGCTCTGTATACAGGCTGTTACAAATTCGTTTACGTAAGAGATACGAAGTAGCTTAAATGGGGGCAGTTATGTAATCAGGGGACCAACATTGTCTCTAAAAAATCAAGGCCAACATGATCAGATTTTGCAATATTTGAAGAAAACAGAAATTTTGGAAATCCGTTTTTGTTTCATTTCAGCCTCGTTCGAGATATTGAAAAAAAGAACGCTTTCTCATGGCAACCTTTGGCCCTCTATCGAACGGCATAATCAATTTTTTTATGTAACGTTCCGTCTCCCCCAGGACCATCATCAACTTTTTTTAATACAGCCCTGGTAATTTTATTACATAAATGCCAAAATTGAGTTAACGAAATATTCAAGAAAAAGGTAATAAAATATGCATGGTTTTTACCAGTGGCTCCATATTTTAATTAACATACATGGTCTTGTATTGCGTGTGGCAAATAGCATCTTTGGATGGATCACGGCATTTAACACCTTTCTATGGCAATAACCAAAACAGAAAATTTTGTCACTTACTCCCTTTGTAACTTCCGCTGTTCTAATAGAAATCTATAAACCAAACAATAATCAATGACACGGAGAGATAGTTCGGAAAATGGAGACTTCAATTAAATCCCCCTAAAACCCGCTTTCTACTCTTTAACCTAGACTGTCCATTATTTCACCTTCCATTACTATGTTGAACCAAAGAATACAACCTCCCCCTCCCCAGGCACAATACTTAGGAATAGAACTTAACCACAAATGTAACGACATACAAATTCCATTAAACAAAGGGTAGTAACAAGAGCAAAAATACTTTCGGTCTTTGACTTATAAAAAAAGGGAATTTCATTGCAATCTGCCGCTAAAATGTATAAATCAATCTGCCAAGCTATGCTAGAGTTTGAACACACCTTGTACCTAAATTGTCATAAAACAGGTATGAAATCCATTCAAGTTACTGAAACTTCTGCTTTGAGAACTACGAAGATGCACCATCCCAGGAATCATCTTCATCATCCTTCAAATGTTATTTACGTCATAAAACTAAAATCAAATCTATTCAGAGAGTGGCTATACTCTCCATAAGATTTTTACCTACCAAATACTACCAATATCTACCAATAATTTATCAAACTGACCACTACTGCATAGAATGTGCAAATAATGTTCAAGCACACTGTGATATTTTTTTCTAATTCAGAAAGCTATAAAGAACGTTTTAATAGAACTGTAATGGATTGTGCACTTATTTTTATTTAGTTACTGGTTTATAGATATATATGCTTCGTTGTTATTTACTGTTACACTCTGCATTATGTATTATCCGTCATTGAATTACTGTATACTATTAATCTGTACTCAAGTCTCGTCTATGAATCTCTTAAATAGATAAAAGATTTGTATGACATCCCCACAATGTTATCACGAATCCCTTCCTAAAAACAAGAAAAGCCATAGGCCTAGATGTCGGTTTACTGAGAGAACCACTGAAGAAATACTGATCTCACGAATGAAGAAAATTAAACTTAGATTTTAATTTCATTTGAGTTTGAACCATTTTTTTTATGCTAAACTGATACAGTTCACTGGTTTCCTGAAAAACTAAATTACTATTATTATACCAAAATGATGTAATAGAAAGGCTGAAGGATAGCCTTTTGGTTATATTTGTATTAGTTTATTGTATGATCAATAAAAATCTTTTATTATTATTAGGGGCCGAAAATGTATTCCATTTTTCACAGCAGGCACTTATAAAACAAATATAAATATTAATAAACACACCACTTAAAAATTGTGGTGTTTTTATTTATATACCTGTAATATAATAACCAGTACAACCAATATCGAGGCAGCGAGTTGTGGGACTTGGCGGGTATCCGGGACTTTTACATGCACATTTATATGGAACTTGGCAGTTTCTCCGGTGGTGTCTCCATTTCAGTTATCTTACAAACTTGAAAGTATGCGAGTGCATGCCGATGGTGTTTGGTTTGGTTGTCGCATAACACGCTCTTAACAATGGCGCCGTCTTTACTGTTTGTGCATAAACTACAAAAAATGATTGAAAACTATGATGAATTAACAACACATATGTGTTTCATACACGCCATGATTGTGAAAGGGATTTAAATTCGGCTACCATAAGAATATTTCCGATAGAGTTACAGAAGAAAAATTTTTTGAGTCGTGTGTCACTCTTTGTGCATGTAGTCTGTCTTGGAATGTAATCGACAATGTTGAGTTTAGAGATTTCTTTGAAAAAATACATACCAGATTTCCTTTACCTAGTAGCCACACATTGCGTAAAACATATCTACCAAATGCATATAAAAATGTTTTGAGGAATATCCTAGAGGATGTACGAAATTAATTTTTGTAGGTGACAGTGGATGAAAAAACTGACCCTCAGTGTAATAAGGTTGTTAACATTATATTAAAAATTTTGAGTGTTTAAAAGGATTTGTCTTTATCCGACAGCAAAAGTCGGGTTATAAATAATAAATTTAGACATGTTTTACAAAGGAACCTGTGATACACGTGAAAATTAGTGAAAATCGTCTGCGTGATTCGTCAGTGCCTGCCCATGTGAACTATTTAGAATTTGCACCATTAACCTCTGTAGAAGATGTGGAAAGTTCATTTTCCTTATACAAACATATGTACAGACCAAATCGCTCAAATTTAACAGCCACAAATGTAGAACAAATATTAGTTGTGACGTGACCATGTCTGCTAATGTGATGGCAGACTTGAGTCATTCTGAATAATACATTGTATCAAATGGTATGTATTTCAATATTCATTTTATAATTTTGCTTTTATTTGTCTGTAAAGTTTATTTCAAACTTATTTGCAACATAAAAAACGTCGGCACCTTCGACGGCGATAAAAAGATCAATGTCGCCGATGTTTTTTATATTGAAATTTGAATTGAACTTTATGTTCGTCTGTCAACTATATGAGGCAGTAGTAGCTACCGATCCCGGACTCCGGACTAGTTTCCTGACCCTGATTATTAATTAAAATACTAAAATGTTATTATAAACTAAGACTTACTTTGGGCATACATGTTGTATATCACAGTTCTAAATTCCTTTGCCAAATTGTTTGAAGTATCACTTGTGACAGGCTTGTGTCTCTTTCTGGTTCATGATGTTGTATGACACTATGGCGAAGACAGTGACTTAATGATTTTCATAGGCTCGTTCTTGTATTGCATGAAGTACTGATACAAATTCCAGACAAGCAGCAATAAGCCAGGCTATAAAACAATTTAGTCATACATTAAAAGGTACTAAGAAAAAAAATGTTTTATTTATTTGTAAAAGATATTTTCTTATAATCTGGATTGATACCAATATATTTAATGCCTTCTTTATTCATATTGGCACAAATAGTAAATAATTTTTTTTTCCCCTCTAACAAATTGTTGGCAACAGGACAATAGGTCAAATCAAAATGCTACTTTGCCTAGTGTTTATTGTGCAAAAACTTCCTCAGGACTCAATAGCCAAATTGATATAAACATGACTATTTTTCACAAAAGAATAAATTTAATACAACCACTGTAGATATAACAATGAAAACCCCATAATTTTAAATTTTGTATGGACATTTCACAACACGTTATAATGTCCGTACAAAATTTAAATAGATTGGGTGTTAAATATTATACCTACAGTGGTAATTTATTCTATTATGAAAAATAGTCACATTTATATCAATTTGGCTATTGAGCCATGAGGAAGTTCATGCACAATAAATGAAATGTAGTCAAAGTAGAATTGAATGATTTGACCTAATGTCCTATTGCCAATAATTTGTTAGAAGACAACTAAATTCTCAAGGGCGCAATTTTCACGATTTCAAGTATATAAATCGTAAATAGTGCACGTTGCTTCATTTATTCTAAAAACCTGCCACATTTCACTTTATATAATTAATGTGTTATTCTATGCATTTGGTAACACAAGTATCATTTAAGAATATGTAATGTGTTCATAACTAATGACAATATAAAAATTTTAAAATATTTATACTAAGTTAACGTTACATATAAATAGTAATCTAAATCACAAAAGAATTAATAAATTAATATAAAAAAAGCTTGCAAATAACAATAATTAAGGGATTCTTTTATCACAATTTTTAAAGTTAGTTTACAATAGATATGCTTCTTTATAACAGTATGAAATATTTGTAATTAAAATTTGAAGTACAGTATTAAAGAAAACATGTTTAATAATTATACTTACTTCACTGGTGTTGAAATTCGTAAAATTCGGTATTCAAAAATTTCAAGCATTCTGTACCACATTCCACATTAAAAAAAAAACAGCCTTTTTCCAATTCATCTAAAAGGCAGAAAGAAAATAAAATCATCTCTTTAAAAAATAAATTTCTTTTTTATTCCAGCTACCTCAACTAGATTTTAAAATACTTACATGGATAATAAAGAAAAAATGAAGATCCTTTGGCATTTTTGTCAAGATTCGATATCTTAACATGTATGCGTACCAAGAAGTATATATTTGTGTTGTATTTTTAAAACATCTTTACAGCCAGTCTGCTAAATCCATCCATTTTCCATTTTAACAAGTTTATTGAATTTTTATATTTTACAAAACATGTTCAGCTAAATCCAGTTAACTGGGATATACCACCAGTCTGTTAAATTGCCATAGTTCAACATTTTTCTGCACTGGTAGTACTTTAGGGATATTTCGGTAATTGCCTCGTTTTTTTTTTCTGCAATTTGACTTATTTTACACTGGCATTCTGACAGCATAGCTGCTGCGAATTTACAAAACAACTGATGTCTTCTGTCAGTTTTGACAACATACTGACGTTCCTAGTTCTAAAATTAATAACAAATGCGACATTTTTGGGCAGACCATGGTAACCAAGTAGAAATTGCAGAATCCTACAACATATTTTCTTGATTCGAGAGATTAGTATTAACCGGTTAACTAGATTTAGCTGACTATAGTAACACACTGCACCAATCCATTGAAATTTTTCAGAGCATAAAACAAATACTTTATTGATATAACAGCAGTAGCCTGTTTCTTTGATTTAATCTAAGTGAATGAATTACTGCAACAAGCACTCCACTGTAATAAGGCTTATTGGGATCAGTTCACTCACTTAGATCAACTCAAAGCTTTATTACTAAAGATCCAGTTGTATAAATGTGGTCAGCTGACTTTGGTTTAAAATCCATGGTTACAATTTTTACAATGGATCCTTAGATTTTAAACCAAGTTCAGCTTAACTTTGGTTGAAACACATCCAAAGAACACAAGTAAATGCAACAAAAAAATTAATTTCTAAAAGATGTTGTACATGCTTTCTAGCTCCTTTTCACTTAAAAAAATTTTATACTTTGAAAACCCCCCCGCAATATTACAGAACTCAACTGCAATAGATGTAATTCTTTGTCAAAGTTGAGCCTCATTTATTGGATTTAAAATTACAAATAATAAAGACATTTATTATTATTATTATTACAAACACTTTTTTTGTCTAATATTCACTTTATTGTTATTTTTACAATTAGTTTTATCCTATTGCGACATTTTCAAGTAAACTAAATTATACATGGATTTTACTTTCATTTAAATATAAATTGAAAGGTAGGATGGGATCTTGAGAATTTGACGAGATATTTTCAAGTTTCGTTACCATAGGAGGCCATTGAACATTAGATTCATATAAAATTACTAAATTTCATTTGCTAAGAATTTTTAAAAATTGCAATTTGAGAGAATGCCACATTTTGAATTTCTTTTTGATAACCAGTGTCAAAATAAGGGTAGTTAAACTGATCAGTGTTTAATGCGTTATGTATAGTACAACTACAAATAGTAAGATATTACAAAAGTCTCAGTATTATATATAACCTGAGTGACTTATAATAATAAATATTTTAAATATATGAAGGAAATTTGCTTTTTTAATGTTTCAAAAATATTTTATTAGAAACTCTACACGTGTTTCGGCTTTTTAGGCCTTTGTCAAGAGTACAGGGAATACTCTGTGTACTCTTGACAAAGGCCTAAAAAGCCGAAACACGTGTAGAGTTTCTAATAAAATATTTTTGAAACATTAAAAAGCAAATTTCCTTCATATATTTAAAATATTTAATAATGTTTCACAAGGAGCCAACCGCAGAATCAGTTCAGTGTATAATAATAAAAGCTCCTAGCTAGCTAGTGGTGGGCATAGGTCCCTCAACTTTAATCGAAGTTATTAGTGACCTAAGGTCATTAGAAAATTTAACAACTCCAGCTAGGTAAAAATGTAGTTACATTATCTAGTTTTAGGCACCAGATATTTTATTTATTTATTAAAAAGTTTAATAACAATAAAAAATACTAAAAAAAATTGATAGATATATCAGATTAGAAATAACTAACAATACGCTTCTTGAATAGGGGGGAAGAATATCAAATTAAGAGAGGTTTTTCCTCAACTAAACATATATTAACAAATAAATAATGTATAACACTATTTTAATGTGATTCTAAACATGAATAAAAAACTTTTACAGTTAAAAAAAATATTTCTTTACTACTGATCTTTACAAAATACTTAAACTTCAGACCAACTGAGCACATGGAACACTGAGCACACTTAACTTGTCGAACTGTAGTCTATCAAAGGGTTGTCCCAGGGTCAGGCAAAATGATGAAGGGTAGCTACCACCTATCCTTGGGAATAACTATGGAGAGGATTTAAACGGTTCCTCATGATTTTCCATGAAATCCAAAAAAACTATGCTGAAGTTTCGTCCTTATTCCCTGACATATACTTTGGTATCACACAACTGTGAAGACTACTCGATTTTATCCAATCCTTCTCAGTATCTTCAATGATCAGAATTTTCTTTATAGCACCAGTGGTCAGTGATGTACATACAAAAGAAAAAGGACAGAGACCAGTATATGCTTATAAGAGTAAACATATAAATAATAATGTTTAATTAAAATTTACTTTGCAGTATAAAAATAAAAAAAAAATAGTGCCCAACCTGTATAGTGGTCTTAAAAGTAAAATTTTGATCACCCCCAAAAAAAAAAAAAAAAAAAATTTAGATAAACTATGCTGGTTTCTCCCATCAATAAATAAAAGGCTAATTAATACCCTAAACAGATTAACACCCCAAAATATTTAACCTAAATAATTTAAACTATCAAAGTTTCCCTCGATATGGAAATTAAGAAAATTATATAATATGCTATATTCTATAAACACTCTGAATTTCAATTAAATATTTAATATCTGAACATTACTAATACTACTGATTTCATGAGGAAAAATGTAAATCTCGTTAAATAATCTTGATCAGGATTATGTGTCGAAGCTTCGTAACAGATAAAGCGAAAATCATATATCTCAAATAATATATAGATAAAGATAACACGAGCCACATTACTTGGCCTTCTCTAAATATTCTGCAATTTGTCCACCCTTAAAAATAAAAAAATTTATCATGTCAACCCTCAAAACAGAAATAATTAGGGTATATAATTGCTCTTGTGATCAAAGATAAGAATAATTATATTCTAAGATACCTACTTTATTACACATTAATAAAGCTAAATTTCCAACAGAGAGATAAAAAGGTATTAGCAGTGGAGTAAGATTGCAAACCACCATAAATTTCACCTTCAGTGAAGAATATGAAATTGCAGAAATTACCACAGGCAGTGAACAAAGTGCTTAAACAATAAAACAAAAGGGTTTAACTCTGAATTCAACTAACCTGTGGAATTTAAGCAATCTTTAGCAAAGCTTCTACGTTTCCTTTCTTTTTCAAATTCAAATCTTCGGAATAAAAACAATGAGGTTTCCTGGGAGGGTGCAATCTTTAATCCACTATCATCTTTGTTCACTAAAACAGATAAATTCAAAAAGCAAAATGTACGTTTTAGATACTTTTATACATATAATGTAAGTACAGGTTAGCCAGCCATGGTCATTGACCTAACATGTGCTACCCTAACCTACAATACACAAGATACTAATAAGTTATATTAACCCTTCAAATAACATTCCCTTAGGGAAATACGCTATTATCTCGGACAATTGGTTACTACGGTAACATATTCTAGATACATTTTAAAGGATGACTGAAAATTTAAAAGATATTTAATGAAAATCACAGAATTAATGGAGAAGGACAACAAGATAAATGTTACCTAGACAACGCTTCGAGACAAAATCACATGTTGCTCAATCTGGTGGCTGGAAGTGACAGACGAGTTTAGAAAAAGAGTAGGATGTTCAGAAACGTATCTAAGTAGTAACTTTATACATACCTATGTATAACACTCACATACACCAAGGTACACCAAAAATACATGGCCGTAACGAAATAACCAATTTTTCTTTACAGAATAAAAATGGGATTTTCAATCAGTAAAGTGACCAGTATGCAATAGCTGGTAAAAAATCTGCAAAGGTTCAGTAAAAGGTGCTATAATCAAAACTACAAAAAAAGGACATTTTAAAGCAAGGAAAATTAAGGGGAATTAAAGTGAGATTTTTCGATGTAATAATTTTACTGATGGATCATTAATTTTACTGGCCGTTCATTGATTTTATTAGTTGATTATTAATTTTATTGATCATTTTTTATTTTACCAACCATTCATTATTTTCACTGACCGTATATTACAATAATACTGACCGTTTGAAATACAATACTGGAAAAGTGTACTGTCTATAAAATTAAAATACCGATCATTTAATTTATACTTTTAAAAAATTTATTGTGAAAACAGTGAAAACAATATAGTATAGAAAATAAATTGGAAAATGTGGAAAAACGATATCGACTTTGTATAGAAAATCGAGGACATTTGGAATCATTTTTATAATTTAGCATTTTTCGTTCATTTTGTTCCACTCTAAATATTATACTGGCATTGTTCAGTAATACAACTTGTAAAGAAAATATAAGTAAGTCTCCTAGGTTGACATATAATGAATGAGTGTTTTTATTTCCGAAATAATGTCTACTAAGACAAAAAATTTTGCATTTCACTTTGATTTGAAACAAAATGAAAATTTCAATGATTGAATTGAATCTTTATTGGTGCTAGTACATCAGTTTACACAGGTCAAACTTTAAAATAGTAATATCCAATACTTTAAAACAAATATAAACCATACTAAAAGAATACATTAAAAGTTGTGTCGTAAAGTATGGAAAAAATATATATATTTTTTTAAAACTTGCTTTTCCTAGTTGTACTAAAAAGTAAAAAATAATTTCTTTGTAAAAAAAAAGTCAAAAAAAAGCAAGGCGTGCGCACTTTGTATGATTGTACGCATATTGTACAAAGTGCGCACGCCTTGCTTTTTTTCGGCTTTTTTTTTTTCGGCAAAGAAATTATTTTTTTACTTTTTAGTACGATTAAGAAAAGCAAGTTTTTATTTTTTTTTTATTTATTTCTTATTTTGTACTTATCATACTTTATTAAATTATTATCATACATTAAATTATTATCACACTTTTGTACATTTTTCAATTTTCACCCCCGCGCCCCTTACGTGGGAATATTTGCAAAAGTAACGATGGAATATTATATTGTCATCCAACCTTAGTAACTGTGCAAAATTTCATCAATTGGTTGTCAGGAAGTGTGTTAAATGAAGGATGCAAGATTTGAAGACAAACATCCTGGAAAAAAAAACTACATTGTGAGTTAAAGAACAGCAAGTAATAATAAATTCATTATTTCTTAAACCAAAAATATTTCGAAAAAATTCTCGGACGTCGATTTTTAATTTCAATTGCGCACCTTATTTTTGTTATGACGTCATCACTGTTTCCGTTATGACGTCATCGATATTTTTAAAAGGAACGTCCTGTATATTTCTCCTTTTTGGATTCTGAATCAACTGATTCCAAAAATGTATTACATTTAGGGTCTAAAATTGATAAGTTGAAAGATACGGCCATTTTAAATATAAGAATTTACTGATTTTTCATGATTTGTTTGAACAAATAATAGTCACTAGACGGTTAGTTAATAATAAAAATGATTAATAGTAAATGTTCGAACTGTACTCCTTGTTGTAGCTGACAGTACCCTAAACGATGAATAAAGTGTTGCTGAACCTTGTTTATACTTTCCTGAGAAATGTTGTTTATTTCTGTTCTAATTCTCCCTTTTAATTCAACAATGTTTTCCGGTTTGGTTTTATAAACTTTCAGATGGCTCCACAGAAAATAATCTACTGGATTGAGGTCCGGTGATTTTGGTGGCCATTCTATGGGTCCACGTCTACCAATCCACCTGTTCAAAAATATTTGGTCAAGATACCTTCGAATTTCTGCTGCATAATGGGGAGGCGCACCATCATGTTGATACCACAGGTTTTCTTCAACATTTCCAGGATTAATTCTGATGAGGAATAAATGTAATAACATTGGGATGAGATAGCCCATTAAAAATTGGAGATATGCCGGCCCGTTTACAGTTCCATCGAAAAAATAGGGTCCAGTGATTCTATTTCTTACAATTCCCGCCCACACATTTACCTTTCTTCGATACTATGTGTGCTGCTCCCGCTTCCATCGAGGGTTTTCCCTTGCCCAGTACCTACAATTCTGACTATTCAATTCACCATTTAATTTGAAAGTGCATTCATCGGAGAAAATAATATTTTTTATCAGAAGAGGATCACCATTCACATATTCATCGTTTCACAAAAGTAAATCCTCCGATCTGGATCATCATCACTTAGTTCTTGCACAAGCTGAATCTTACAGGGATGCCAGTTTTCTAATTTTAATACTGTATGTACTTACGTTTTAGCAACATCATAATCGTGACTAATCTGGTGAATGCTGGTATATGGATTTTCTTCAACAGCCAGTAAAATATTTAATTTTGTATCCTCGTTAACACCTGGACGACTTGTTTTGGGTAAATCTTCCACCGTACCAGTGTCTCTAAATTTTTTTCAATTTTACTCACTGTCGATTGAGTTATGGATCGTTCTGGATATTTGGTATCAAATAAAGTACATACTTCTTGTTGAGGTCGCATCCTATCACCAATTTATATCCATTTTTTTCTCTTTCAAACTATACATCTTATGCGGGGTAGATTTTGATGTGTAAATATTTAATAGCGAAAATAATCTTTTAGTAGATTACTTTTTGCGTTTTTTTATATTTATTTCAAGTAGGCGTGTGTCATCTATAACAGTGTTTATCCGTTTGTCAGTAAATTGCATATTAATAATTTAGTTTCCATCATAATTACACCCCATTTAATCATAAAAGTGAAGATGACATGAAAATTACGAGAAATATGATATGCTAGAATGCTTTATTCAAAGTAATAACAATTGTGATATTGCATCCGAAATATATTTCAATCGCTATTCAGAAAGAAGACAACTTAATAAAGCTATTTTTAAGAGGTTAAAAGAAAATCTCATTAATTGTGGGTCCTTCAACAAGCCAAGACCAAAAAATTACAACATTGAAAATGCTGAAGAAACTTCTATAACTCTAATTGGAATGGCGGTTGCAAATCCATCAATTTCAAGTTGTCAAATTAAAGCTGATTCTGGGATATCACGACGTCAAGCTTTGGGTATTTTAAAGACACACAAATTCGACGATTGGAGTTTTGCATATGATATTCTCAAAAAAGTCACCAATCTATTCTTCTCTAGAAATGTAGTTTGGACAGGAATTTTCTACAGGCATAACGAGCACTATTGGTCTGATATGAACCCTCACCGTACCAGTGACGTGCGATCTCAGGGACGCTTTGGTTTTAGTGTTTGGTGTGCTCTACGTGGCAATCGTGTTTTAACATATAACATATATCAAGAAAATCTTAAAGGCCAATGGTACTACGAAATCTTAAACCAGAAAATTATTGAGGAATTTATGGACAATCTACCCTTAATTGAGGCAAGAAATCAGTTCTTCCAATAAGATGGTGCACCATCTCATAATATCAGGACTGTTTCAGAATTATTAAATACAATTGGAAATAACTGGATGGGAAGTAACGGACCAGTGAGGTGGCCACCACGATCACCTAACTTAACACTACTGGATTTTTTTCTTTTGGGACCACATTAAAGACAAATTATACAAGAAAACCAGTACCGGCATAAATGAACACAAACAAAATTTTATAGACTGCCAATTCCACTTCAAATCTTCATATTTATAATGCAGTTCAGAGTGTTATGAAGAGGTGGAATTTATGTATCGAACATAACGGACATCAGTTTGAACATTTGCTTTAATTTGAATTTTTATTTTTGTAATTGTAATATATTATAAAATTAGATATAAATATCTGATTTTTTGATCTTGGCTTGTTGAAGGACCCACAATTAATGAGATTTTCTTTTAACCTTTTAAAAATAGCTTTATTAGGTTGTCTTCTTTCAGGATAGATATTGAAATATATTTCTGATGCAATATCATAATTGTTATTACTTTGAATAACACATTCTATCATATTTCTCGTAATTTTCGTAAGACATCTTCACTTTTAAGATTAAATGGAGTGTAATTATGACGGAAACAAAATTATTAATACGCAATTTACTGACAAACGGATAAACACTGTCATAGACAAACCAGTCTTTGGAATATATATAAAAAAACGCAAGTAATCTACTAAAAGATTATTTTCGCTATTAAATACTTACACATCAAAGCGACCCCATATAATACATAGTTTGAAAGAGAAAAAATGTCCTTGTTAGAATAATTGTTAAGAATTTGCCATATTGCTTTTGGGGCATTTGAAGCCCAGCAGAATCCAGCACTATTGCTGCTTCATATATTAAACTGCGTCTCTTTCATTCTTTTGAGATCATCATTAAAACATTTTGTTTGTATTATATTATCATTTAAAAAGATATATTTCTTGAAATGCAACTTCCATGGCTATTTTGATTTCAGCTATGAATTTCTCACACTTTCATTGATACTAAGAATATTTCAGGACACAAAGTCCCATTTTATATTTTTTTGCAAGGTTTCTAATAGAAATAAACCCCATTGGATAACAGGTCTTGTATTGATAACTTTATGGTACTAAAATATAAAAATTTATCTCATAAAGTTTTTAAGATAAATACTATGTATTATATATCATTAAAAAGCTCTCTTAGATGTCTTTCAGATGATGTAAAAATAGACAGGGTGTTCCATTAAAAAAAAACAGAAGTTTGGTTCATATCTCCGAAATGAGACAATCGTTTTTCTAACATGATTTTTAAAACTTTCTATAACTTTTTTTATGTAACTCCAAAAATAACGAAGTTAAATGGGGTTCTAATGTTGTGGGACCACCCTGTACAGATGTTTTATCTTTAAATATAGAGAGTAAATTATTACGGGATTTTTATTAACAGCATTAGATTATCTGAACCATGTTTAATAATGGAGTTGTTTAAATCTATTTAATGTTATAATAATTTTTTCTCTATTTAATTTATTTATTTCTAACGGTAAAACCGTTAAATTGTTTCGATTTTCCTCAAATATGTAATACTTTAGGTTGGTGGCTATTAGTTATTGTATGACCAGAATCTGTTCATAAAAAAAGAATAAAAAAAAAATGAATAAACAGATTCTGATCATAAAATAACCAATGACCACCAATCTAAAGTATTACATATTTGTGGAAAAAATAAAAAACTTCAATTTATATTTGAATGTAAATGAAAGTAAAATCTGTGTAATTTAGTTTATATGAAAATGTCAAAACTATGTAAAAATAACAAAATAAAGTGAAAATTAGACAAATAATAAAAAGTGTTTGTAATTTATAATTCAAAATGGATTTTCACAATATAATTTCTTCTGCATTCAACTATTTTACTCATTTATTGGATCAGTATTACGCGTTTTCAAATCAAGAGCGTTTACATCTGAAGAACTGGAGTTTAGGCACTCCTATCGATTCATCACTTTGAAAACGTTTGACAATAGGGGGTGCACCATTTTGTACGAACATCATACCTTTGCGAGTTACTACATTGACATCATCTGTAAAATTACCTAAATTATTTTGTAGAAAATTCAAACAATCTGCGCTATTTTAAGCGGTTACATGGAAATATTGGTAAATCGTTCTCAATTCCTTTTCCAATTTGTGCTGGTATTTAATTTTTTTTCATTTTATGAGGATTTACATCATCCCATACATGTTCGTTATGATGAAACATATCACCATCTCTCATAAAACATGTCTAATAGGAAAATAATATGATTATACTATTCTGAGTATTTTTCTGTAGCAATCATTCACAATATGTTAGTATTATATTATGATCATTGAATTGTTCATTAATAGTTCTCCATACAGTACAACGTACATTTTCTCTAAGATGTCTATCAACAGAGAATCTGTCAGTCACGCGACCTCAGTTTGGAATATAAAAAATAAACATAACCTGTTTTCATTCAAATTGTGGCCTTCTTGGTCAAGCGGTGAGGACACTTGCCTCTCACCCTGGAGTCCCGGGTTTGATCCCTGGTCGAGGAGTTAGGACTTTTTCTAAACCAGAAAAATTAAGGATTTCTTCTAAACCAGAAATTACTCCTAGCATACTCGGATATTGGGTATATGTCCATTATCTCAAAATGTGTAGCCCTTTCCTGTGCAAGGCACCTTGAGGTACCTTCAGGGATACAAGGGGTTGTGTTACCTGTGATGTTTAATATTTTTTTTAAATTTAATTGTCAAACTGACAGCAACTTTTAAACAGTAGGTATTTGTGGTATTTTAAAACTAAAACCAATGTACCTTAAATAAAACCATGTTTTATAATAAACATTTTACAACAAACTTCTCGTAAAAAATGTTTTTAAACTTCCCGACAATTTACTGCCAGCTTCTCATTATATGTTATATTATTATTTTGTTTATAATGTAATACAGCATCTGCATCTGATGTCACATCAGTTTGGAGTAGAACAATAATTGTTAACTGAATGTGATAACAGAAGCAGATCCCTATTGAAATAAATGTTCGCCTGTCTGGTATTCTTCAGTTTGGGTTATTTTCGGGGTATAATCTTTTGCTAACATACATGGTACCACAGTTGACTAGAGCGTGCTATGTGACAAGCTCAACTAGTCACTGTCTATCTGCTCCCGAGTTTGAATTTTAGCCTCAGAAGATGATAATGTCAGAGGGAATGGTTGTGTGTCCATGTTTTTTACAAAGTGTAACCCCTTCCCGCATAGTTTCTGCTTTACGATTTGAGGGTAGTCTAATTTATGTGGTGTCTTATGTGTCAAGCTGCAGATGCATTGCATATTACATATTAATATGTTGAGCCTCGGCAGGGTAAAATTTGATCCATGTTCCAAAAATTCCACTGGACCACAAGGTACACGTACTGCCCACACGAACTCCATGCATTCAGGCCTCAATTTAAAATGAAATACTCACGTTAGACGTTAAATGCATAGGAACTGTACAAAGAGAGTACATAAGGACAGATGGATATCAAAAATTGGTGACAAATGCTCAGAAAGAAATTTATTTATTTTTATATTTGAATTATAAAAATAGTTTATATGAACATATTACTGTAAGTAATAAATAAAACTATTTTTTTATGGATTTATGGGACACAAAAAAAAGTGACACAATAATGTATTTGCAGTCAGAACACATGTACTTATATCATTCTGCACACCTTTTTCTAGAAGTGTCAGCCTCAACCAGTTCATGTTTAGTCAGGGTTGGAAAAAATCATGATTTAAAAAAAAAAAAAAATCAATGATTTTTTATTTAAACAATCAAAAAAATCAGGTTTTTTTTGATTTTTTTGATATTTTTCAGTTCTACTCTAATTTTTTGAAAACAAATACGATTTTTCCATACACTATTTTTTTTGTACTCTACTACCAATTTGCACATATAAATTATTCACGTCACTGGAAAAATTCTCTATATGGTCTATATTTTCATACAAACAATAAACAATCGGCATTTTCCTGTTCTGACAAGCTTGATGGTCGGTTTCATTAATTTCATAGATGCCGAGGCGACGCGCGACTGGAAGTGTAAAATAAAAATGAACAGAAGAAAAGAAAGACGAAATTTGGGATTATTTTATAAAAAAAAAAACAGAAAAAGGAAAAACCAGTAACAGAGCGGTGTGTAAAAATTGTAAAATAGAAATGCAAGGACTTCAAAGATTAAAAAGCCATCATGAAAAGTGCAGGAAGTTGATTTAACTGCAGGTATTCTAAATCTAAATAACTGTTTATTTTATTTAAGGGGATCAGTTCAGTGGTCCCAAACCACTCCCGCCTGTGAGGTAGTTCCGTGTACCCCAAACAAAATTTTAATAAAATAGCAAAAAACATGGTAATTGCAAAAAAATGCACTAAATGATTATTTTCGATTTATTTAATCATATTTGCAAAAAAAAAGCCAGTCCAGGAAAAATGTGTTAAATATTATCTATTAACTGTCAATTGCATTATTTTAATTTCCCGACCTCTTTTATTATCCATATTCAAAGATATTTTTTTGAAATGGAGATATTAATTACTAGACAAATTTTTTTCATCAAGAGCACCTGGTATAAATTAAAAAAATTAAAGTATTAAAAAAGTTATAAAAATTATTTCTCTACAAAATCATAGTTTATTACAAAAAAGTCAAGGGCTTAAAATAATGGGGTGTGAAATGGTATGGTCACACAATTTCTATGCCCCTGACTTCAATATTTTTTTCCAAACTTTACACAAATGTTACTTATTATTATTGATAAACGTTATCGTCAAATATCTTAAACCATTTAGAAGATATAAAAAACATTAGCTTTGTTTGTAGAGATGATTTGTGGTAGTTTCATAACTATAGAGGTGCGAATCTCTTAGAAACATCATGTATACTATTTATCACAAAATCAATTTTAGTAAGTACCTATTTTTAAACAAAATATCTGTAAAATGATATCTCTACCCATAATTAAATGTTTATAAAACATAACAAATAAAACAATTTTATCGAAATCAATATGTTTTATGTATTATTTTACAATAACAGAGCAAGTGACAATATGTCATGTATTTATTGTTTTTCAGAGTATAATGTCATGGAAAAGATCTATTGGTCTTATAATAGAAAGGCCAAAGTAACAATATTGGGGAGATTTTGGCTACCTTTTAAAACAAAACAAGCAAATACGCAAAAAAGTATATATATATACATTGGGTATGTATTTATCATTATGGCATTTATATTTAGTGAAATCCAAGAATAACAAAGTTAAAAATGGCCCTTATTACCCCTACTGTGCTTATTCCAAAATTTATTTGATTACTTCTATAGCAACTTTAGCTATATTATAAAACCGTAAGAATTGCACTCCTTGATGGAAAAACCGTACCAGTTAACTATATATGTATATACTCATCCTTCATTTTACTTTTCTTTTTTAATGTAAATAGGTAGGTACTAAAATTATAATTTTATTTTATGTAAAGTTAAAGTCCACTTGACTAACCATTATAAAGATAGATTAGGTATTAAGAAAAACATAATTTTCTTTCATCCATAAAATGTTAATAATAGGTTTTACGTTTTTTAAGGGTATCATTTTAAAAACACATTAGTTTTTTTGCTAATATGTATATGTATACGTAGGTACCTAGGAATGTTGTGTACCGTTTATTATATTTTGTTTATAATATATGGACAATTAGGTATATACGAAGTATTTTTATATAAAATAATTGTACTTACCGGAGGCCAAAGCTATTGTACATTCTTGGGGATCAACTGTAAATAAACGTCCTTCATATCGGATATCTGCTTTCGATATTAGACTTATTTTGGAGCCCAGCTCCGGCATTCCCGTTGTCATTACGTAGAAAAACGGTTTACTTTTTTGGTAACGACGATGTTAATCGATTCTCTAGACAATAATAGACAGTGCAGATAGACACTAAATAATTTTCTGATTATAATTCGTTGATGGCGTACTCAAAACAGCTGGAAGAAATGACGTTTAAAGTTTAAACAGGTCTACCAACAAAACAATATTACTATTTTATTAACTATCAACATCAACATTTCCCTATTATTAGCAAAGTATTACGTAAACTGGCAGTCAAAACTGAAATTTTTTGACTGCTGAATGTAAGTTTGCTTGTATTTCTTCAAATCTTTCTAAAATCAATTTATGCAATACGCCTAAGTATTAATCCCTTTAGTTAATTTTGAGCTTAAGCAAATTTTACTTGGATATCACCCTCCGAACAACATGGCTGCAACAGTCAGACGAATTTGGGGAGCAGGTCTCCTAAAATCATCTTGTGCATCTTCAAACACTCAGGTACTATGCATTCTATCGTACATAATAGACATCGATTAGCAAGGAATTATATAGCTTTTTATTTTATTAAAGAATAATCGTTAACAAACTCGGACCTATTCCTACTTTTATCTCATTCATGTAATCATGGATTATGTCATATTTTTCTGCAGCTATTCTTTGTATAATAAAATAAAAAATAGATGTTCATAATCTTCTCTTTTTTATCATTATGTAATATTAATTATAACTTTTACACATTACAGGTTATTTCATATTCGACAACAAGAGACTGGAATAGAAGTAGAAAGACAGTAAGTTATTTACATTATACCTATAGGCACAGATACATGTATTACATTAATTGTGACTGACCTGCCTGTAGAACAAATTATGATATTTAATCAGTTTGTTTCCAACGGCTTCATTGACAAAATCGTAGATGTTAGTATTAGTTAAATTTTAATACATTGTGATTAAAGAATACACTCGCCACAAAGGTTCCCCCACAGTTACAGTAGACTAGGAAATGTGTTTACCTACTATACATCAGTATTTCAGTATTAGGTGAGTTCTTTCCAACAGAAATCTCAGTTAATCTAAGTAGTTTTACGGTTATGAAATTATGCTTTTATTTATGCAATGTAACCATAAAACAAACTAAGATTAGCTGAGATCTCAGAAATAACGCACCTATTAATGGAATGTGTGGTGTGTTACTATCCGTCACAGTTAATGTAAAATAGATCAAGTTTGACTAGTATGTTATTATTACTATAAATGAAGAGAAATTTTTGCTGAATAAGGATTGACTTTTTTCTATTAATGAAAACCAAGAACGAAAATAAATAGTTCAATTAATATGAAAACATATATTAGAATTACTACCACTAAATAATACTGCCTCAACTGCTACACAATACTTATAAACTTTTTTATTTCTAATTTTTAAAGAAGTCATTCTTTATAAAAAGTTTTTGCTTATTTTGAGACTTCATTGGTCGTAATCAAATAGGCGAAAATTTATTACAGGGGGTTAAAAACTTTAAAATTGCGAAATGGGCTCATGAGAAAACTTCAGATTTTTCGTGTTTGAGAACAATTTCATTAAAATATGCTTGTAATCATATAACAAGCTTAAATGTAGATTTTTTTAGTTTAAAAGATATGCAGCATTAACTTAAACATTTTAATCTTTCATTCCAATGGTTCGGTGGAGTAGTTGGATAGAGCGTATGACTACATGTGATTAGATAATCTATTGTAGCTACGGGTTCGAATCCCTCCACCAGCACTGACAGTGCCAATATGAATGGTTGTGTGTCCGTGTAACCCTCACCCATGCAGTTTTGGTTTTGGAATCGGGGGTTGTTTAATTACTATGGTGTTTATTATTTCAGCCATTTTTATTTTTAGAAATTCTTCATTTAAACTTGTTATATGATTACAAACAATATTTCTCAATATTTCCAGGGACTGTCGTGAACAAATTTACTCATATTTTTATAAAATTTGATAAAATTTTCATACAAAATTTATATCTATTCAGCAAAAAGAAAAATCTTTTGAATACATACAGGAGCCAGTAAAAAAAATAAGAATTAAAAAATATGTCAAATAAGTTGATCTGACTTTACATGGATTTTACATTCTGATTTAATAACCACGGCATTGCATCCTTAAAAGTTCCGTCTTGAAAGCACATAATCACTGTGTCGTTAAATTATGATAAGAGCTGTACCGGGAGGTGGACTTTACCACCCAATCGTCACGATTATCGGTCAATGTCACATGCTATTAGCTCTAAGTTTTATTCAGGGTCGGATTCGAGTTTATGGTGATTTATTGTGAATTTGCGAATATCATGAAAGAATTATTATTTATTATGTGTTGTGTATACATATACATTTTGTGAATTAATCAAAAGTGGGAACATGGATTATAAAAGAGAAAAAATATTTGATGTGGCCAGCACATAACTTTCTTCTAACAGTATATATTATCCTGATCTAAAAAAATCATTCTATTTAATTCTTCACTTACCTCAATTAAATTTTAATAGCATACCTTGAAATGTTTCATTAAAATTTTTAAATAATTAATTATCAGCCTCATTCGATACTGTCACTAATAATTCGTCATAATTTTAATATTTTTTTGTTATTGACATTGACATTTTTGTAACTAAATTAGACCTTTCAAATGTCAAACTGTTAAATTTATCCTAACCCCATTTTATGAGGCTAAATGTGTAAAATATTTCACTTTACGTCAGCTTTATTTAAATACTTGGAAAATATATTTTATTGGCTTGATATTGTAGACATGATTCCATCAAGAATATATGTTTTTGTAAAGACGAATACAAAAAAGTTTGGGTTCCGTGGACCTCCTTCCAGCTGGCCAATTTTGCTCATCACCGAATTTATCATTGTCTTTGGCTGTTAGAACATGTGTACCAAATTTGAAAGTTTTATCTCAAAAACTGTGGCTGCTATCGCGATACTATAGACATGCTGACAGATTTTTTTTCCATAAAGTTGTTTTTCATTATAATTCGTCCAGAAATGCAATAAAAATGTTTCCCAACATTTAACTTTTTTCTTCTTTCATTCATTATGTCTCTTCTGGTTGTACTACATTCACCAAATTTAATGTGTCGCCTAAAATGTTGTTGAAAATCTTAACTGCCAAATTTAGGAAGTACCCATTAGTATTTTTTGAGTTGTCGCGGACGGGCGGACACACGCACACACGCACACGCACACCCACACAAGCACACACACCCACACACCCACACGACATCATTCGGAAAATAGTAAGAATGGATTCAGGAGGGTTCAAAACGTATATATCAATCAAAATCTCGAGGTCGACAAAAATCACGATTACTATACTTTCTTATATTATGTATAAGAAAGTAAAAAGGCGTAGACTGAGAATGTGTTCCTAAAAAAAATGGGTTAATGGTCGAGTTAATTCGATTTAATGTTCGTAATCAGGGCTTGTACTACTTGACAAACATTACAAGGCATAGATCTGCGCGAGGCTGCAAAATTTATTGCACTGAACTACAGAATACAACAATTTTTTGAAAGTTACTTTTTGTAATAGTGTACCGATGTAAACACTAATACAAACGTTATGCAAATGACGGTCCCCATTTTAAACAACCCTGGCTTTTGCGCGCTCCTCGTCCGTGGATCGAACCTGGAACTCCAGCATGAGAGGCAAGTGTCCTTACCACTGGACTACGAAGCCACATTTATCACAGTTATATTGGGAGATTCTTTTTGGAACATTAACTTACAATCAAATAAACAATTATTTGGGAAAAACAGTTAAAAAAATATGAATGGTTAATAAATTACAGTCTCTCATCTGCCACACTTGATAACAATTAATATTTGATATTTTCAAAATCTTTTTCCTGAAAATGTTTACATTTTTTGTAATAAATAATTTTACCAAAATTTAAATATCTTGAAAAATAACTGAATGAGCATGAAGTCACGTCTATAACCGGAAATTATTTTCGAATATACAGGGTGAGCCAAGACTATTCTACAGGGTCAACTAACATTTTTTTTAAATTGGATGCCATGAATATCAGAACATTTTTTGAAACATCTTTGTGGCCTCCTTCCACTTCTGTATTATTATTGACTCTCTCCCAACCACTTGGATGTCATGATTTTTTATTTTTTTTTTTTTGTTATAATTTTGCCATGTGTATATTAAAAAAAATCACTACAATCACAATTATCGATTATAAGAAAAAAATATGTTAGTACCAGTTATGACACATCTGTGTGATGATACTCAGCCATTTTCATTTCATAAAGGTATACAGGGTGGCCAAAAATAATTTTTAAATTTACAACTATTTGAACTGAATTTTCTCAATTTTTTTCAAATGGAACGCTCTATATATTTTTGAACGATGTGATGTAGAAATGAAAAACGAACATTTTTGTACGTACATGCCTATGGCTATTTATAACCATTTTCAATTTATTGAACAATAACTGCAAAATTTAGCAATAAAAATTAAAAATATATATTTTTTGTATTTCAAGGGAAGAAGATAGAAAAAAGATTACTATCATGTAGTTTCTCAAATAACAATTTCTATAGAGAATAATTACAAATAAAATTAAATACAAAATAAAGGAAATATATAATAATTATAAAATTTAATGATTCTTTTAGTAGTACTTTATTTATGAGGCAAATATATTACAATTATATATTTTTGAAATCGCCAAATGGACTCGGTCAAATTATCGAAAAATGCGCAGTATAAAATTTAAAGAAAACATATATTTTTGATCAACCTGTATATTTTTGCTTAAATTATAAATTAGTGCCCAGATTTAAAATCTACAAAAAAAATTCCATAAAAACCACTAGAAAATATTTTTAGAATTAACGACAAAAATGAGAAGAACAGTTTATGTGACTTACCCTGTACATACAAAATATAATATAATATATTATGTTTACGATGATGTTTTTCTTTTTTTATTGAACATTACTGCATTAAGTACTCCAAGTGCGAATTGCATCAATTAATTCACTTTGCATATAAATATTGTACTGTTAATGTTCTTACTGGAATACTCGTAGTAAACGGGGCCATTAATCACACTAAATACACGTAAAGTTGATCGCGCGACTATACTGTAGAGGGCGCCTGCTTCTTGTATACCGAAATTGGAAAAGGAGCCAGGCAGTTAAAAATATTTAGTTGAAATAATTAAAAAACATTTTTTTTCTACAAAAACCATTAAAAAACTAAATTTTTAACACGGCATACTTGAATTAAAAATGTAATAGTATATAAACTCGCGTTGAAAATGATCACATGATTTACTTTTAACACTAGTGCAAAAAGTAAAATGACAAGTCGTTGTCATAATGACATTTATATATTTATTAACAAAAAATTACAAGTTATTTAGAAATATTGTTACGTGTTTGCTATCCCCACAAACACCTACGCTCGTAGATTCGTTGATTGAAAGTCCAGGTAACACTTACTCACTACTTTATTTACTAATTAACAATTAACAACAATAGATTAATAACTGTCTTAACTATTATCACACTTGAACTAGCAGAAGCTTGTTTCTCAGACTGAGCCTGCTCTGGTTCCCTACCATTGGGTAGATGAGAGCTCTCGTCCGCTTGGCCTTTACCACGATGGCTTCGGTGTTCTGTCTCCATGTCAGACCTTTGTCCATGATTACGCCAAGGTACTTGACGGAATCGTGCCATTGGATGTCTTCTCCGAACATGGAAACGTGTCCTGTGGGGGTTTCCTTGCGTCCTTTCCTGAAGAGAATCGTCTGGCTTTTCTCCGCGTTGACTGCGACTTTCCACTTGATGCACCATTCTTCCAGAAGAGAAGCTGCCTCTTGAGTCTTCTGGTGGCTGTTCTCGCTCTCCAGGATCTGGCCGTGATGGCCGTGTCGTCCGCGTAGAGTGCCATGGCGGTGCCTTCGGCCCTTGGGAGATCAGAGGTGAAGACAGCGAACAGATGGGGGACAGCACAGAGCCTTGGGGGACTCCGGCTTCCATCGGTCGATACGTGGACACACAGTCCCTGATCTTCACGCGCATCTGTCTCCCGTGCAGGTATGATCTAACTAGTTTGACAAGTGCAATGGGATAACCCATACTCATCATTTTAGCTAGTGGACCATCGTGCCAGACCCTGTCGAAAGCCTTCGCAACATCCAGGAGTAGTGCCGCCGTGACCTGTCTTTGGTTGAAACCTTTGGTGACTTCTTCGGTGATTCTGAGCACTTGGAGTTCCGTACTATGTCCTGTCCTGTACGCGAACTGTTCATCCGGGATGATTTTGAGCTCTTCGGTTTCTTCTTCTATTCTTCTCAAGATGACGCGCTCGGCTACCTTGCTCACAGCTGAGAGTAGGCTGATGGGCCTGTAAGAGGAGGGAAAGAGTAGTTCCTTACCTGGTTTCGGGATGACTATGACGTCAGCCTTCTTCCACCTGTCCGGGAAGTATCTGAGCCTCAAGATCCCATTGGTGATGTTCACCAGGGCTGCCACCCCTTTCCTGGGTAGCTTCTTGAGGGCGATGTTTCCGATCTTGTCACATCCTGGAGCTTTCCTCGGCTTCAAGTTCCTTAGAATCTCCTTGACCTCCTCTGGAGTGGTCGGACGGATGTGATCATCGTCTGGCAGGCGGAGCATCCGACGCACTCTGCGTTCCACGTCCTCAACCCAGTCCTCGTCCTCATCATCGAGTTGGTTTTCCCTACACTTAGTTCCAAGCTGTCCGCGAATGCTTCGGCTTTTTCCTGGCGAGTGTAGACAATCCCATTCTCTCCGTGGATTGGGGACATCGGTTTCGGCCTGTTCCGCAGAGCACGCTGGGTGTTCCAGATGCTCCTGTCCTGTGGGTCCAGCGATTCCAGGTGACGCTGCCATCCTTCTTGACGGTGTTCCTGGAGGGCAGCTTTGACTCTCCTGTTCAGCGTGTTATACGCGTGCCTGTCCTCAGGGAGTCTAGTCCTTTGGGCCCTTTTCTTCGTCCTTCGTCTATCCCGAATCAGCTGCCTGAGGTCCTCCGTGAGGTTTGCCATCGGCGCTGGTGCCCTTCTGGTCTCCGTCTCTGTGGTGCTTTCCTCCATCGCTTCCTGAATCTGGTTTTCCAGGGAGGTGATGGCCCTCTCCACATCTTCCTCGGATTCAATCCTGGGAATATGTGCAATGTTCCTTTGCAGCGCTGCACGAAACAATTCCCAGTCTGTCCTCCTTTTGACAAAGGTCCCAGTGTCCACATGATCCTTCTCTCCTAGGTCCAAGAAGATCGGGTTATGCTCGGTGGAACCTTCCGTCCTGGTAGAGATTTCCGCATTGAGGGTCATCTCCTTCATTATAGCATGTCCAGCACGTCCGGTCGGTGGGATCCCATTGTCGTGCGTCGGCTCGTCCGGTCCTAGTGCGTGCATGTTGCCAGCGTGTCGTCCCAGGAATCTCAGCAGATCTCGTCCTTGAGTGTTGGTGACTCTGCTGTTCCATTCCTGTGACTTGGCGTTCAGGTCCCCTATGGCAAGCACCTGAGTCCGGTCCTGGAATATTGCATCCAGGTCCGTGTCCAGGATCCGGCTTCGGGGCGGCTGATAACAGGATACCACTTGGATGTCGCCATTTCGTGCCGTTGACACTACTACGGCGGTGGCTTCTAGGTTTTCCATGTCCGGCAGCACGATTGGATGGTGGTCGATCGACTTCTTTACCAGCAGGGCTACTCCTCTCATCGGCCTTCGTCCAGCGTAGTCCTTCCTGTAGACATGGTAGCCAGGGAAGTTGGCTGGCTTCAGCGGCGTCATCTTCGTTTCCTGTAGTGCCAACACGTCTATGTCGTACCGGGCTAGGAGTTCCTCCACTTCAAGTTTTCTTCCTTGTAGCCCGTTAACGTTCCATGAGGCGATCTGCAGGAAGTTCGGCTTCATCTGAAAAGACATTACAAATTAGTAAGTACTGGCATTTGTGCAAAAAAATGCGCTCATTGCTGAGCACATTTGTTGCATCTGTTGGAGCACCGCGGTGAGGTTTTTGGCCTCCACGGGTGCCCGTTGTTGTTTTGCAGGGCCGGCGTTCGGCCCTGCTTTACCCTGAGCTATCCTTGCGTAGCTCAGCCCGTTGGTGGCGGGTCTTTGTGCCTCTCTCGGTGGCTGCTGCGTCCTTGGAGCCTGCTTCTTTGGGGGGCCCGCGGGCTTCTTAGGATACTTGGGGCATCCTTTGTAGCTGGCCGGGTGCGCTCCCTGACAGTTGGCACACCTCGCTGGGACGTCCTGCTTCTTTTTGCAGTCCGCGGATCTATGAGCCTCACCGCACTTCACGCACTTGGCCTGTGCGGTGCACCTACCTTGTGCGTGGCCGAAGCGCTGGCATCGGTGACACTGGGTGACGCTCTGTTGCGCCCTTTGTCTCTCCGTGCGGACTACTAGGTAGCAGCACCTCGTGACTTCTAGGATCTTCTCCTGGTCCAGTGGTACTTGCACAAGTACCAGCGGAATCTCCAGCTTGGTCCTCCGCGATGTCATCCGCTGGACGGAGCTCGGAGAGAAACCTTGTTCCTCTAGATCCGATTTCACCTCTTCGCAGCTTACACCGCTCGGGATACCTCTTATCACTACTCTGAGGAGCCTCTCGTCTGGGAGCGCGTAGGTGTGGTACTCCCTCTTTTCTTGCGTGAACATCCTTGTTATCTTCCTGTAGTCCTCACTTGTTGTAGGCTCAATGGAGATACCTTCACCTACTACGCGGGCCTTCTTGAAGTTGACGCTCGCCTCCTTCAAACGTCTGCTTACGACTGTCCACGTTTCCTTTTTCCTAAGGATTACCGGTGGGATCTTGGGTGTCGCATTTTCTGCAGGGGCCGGTCCTGGACTCCGGTCCTGTTGTCGGCTTGCGCTCTCTTCTTGGCCAGTGGTGACCACGGGGGCCCGTGTCTCCTGTGTGCGGGCCTGCTTGGGCACCTCTTCATCGGAGTCCATTGCCTCCTTGCGTCTCTTTTTGTCACATTTTTGGCCGGTCCAACTTGGGCCCCCTGAATGGCTTTCAGGAGCTCCTCATGCTGCCGATCCATCTTAGACTGCATTTGAGCCATCCTCTGGCCCATCTTTTCAATTTGCGCCCTCAGTGCCTTGTTCTCTGCAATGAGGCGCAGCTTCTCCGTATCCTCGATGTTCATCATGTCGCAGGGGGAGGGGAAGCCCTGGAGCTTCCACTCTGCGAGGTCTCGTCGTCTTCACGTCTCGGCATACCCTCCTCCTGGGTACGTTTACTTCTATCTGAAATAGAAATGCTGAAAATATAAGGTATGGTTAATAAACACAGTAGATAATAAGTGTCTCCAGGCGGGAGACTTTATTTATCTATTTACATTAGCGTCTTGAAAAAGACGACTAATATTTCTCCTCTTCTGAATTCTTTTCTCAAATTATATATTAGAGCCTTGAAAAAGGCAAATAATATTTCAGCTCGACCGCGCCAACCGTTGCTTAACTTTCGTTAGCTCCGACTGCGCCGACCGTTGCTTAACTTCGGATATCACTTCGGGTAGATCACAGTAGCACTATACTTCCGTATACACGTCTGCACTCGCTCACTGCTTGCACTCGAATGGTGCTTTTATTGTGTCTTTAAAAATTGTTTAAAATTCGTGGTAATTGTGTTCAAAATGCTGCAAATTTATACAAGAGATGAAAAAGTGGACATATTAAATTAATTCTTTATTGGGAATTTAGAAAAAAATGCCGCTGCGGCTAGACACGTTTATGCCGAACGATATCCTGATAGACAATGTCCAGCGCGAAATTACTTTAATCGTCTTGAAAATCAATTCCGAAGTGAGCCCAACAGTGATAAAAATTTCATTCTTGACGAAGGAACGGAAATTAATGTTTTGGCTCGAGTAGAAGTTGATAAGACTGTTTCTTTAAGGCAAATTGGGTTTGAATTGGAAATCAGTCACCAAACAGTAAGCCAAATTTTGCACAAATACCACTATAAATCTTTTAAATATCAATTGCACCAGCACTTGTACGAAAATGATTACGAACGTAGGATGGAATATTGCAATTGGATTTTGCAGAATAACGTGCAGCCAAATAATGATTTTTTGGAAATGATTTTATTTTCAGACGAGTCTAGGTTTACAAATTTGGGATTATTTAACCGACAAAATAGAAAATATTGGTCACAAGAAAATCAAAATTTATTTCGGGAGGGTAACTTTCAAGTGCGGTTCGGTTTCAATGTTTGGCTTGGAATAATCGGTAGTAGAATCATTGGTCCAATCGTATTTGAAGTGCATTGACGTTAATGGGCAGCATTTTGAACAACTGTTGTAATGTTTTGTGTTTAACAAAATTGTATTTTCTTATTTTCTTTTAGCTGTAATTTTGTTTATATTTATCGCACATTTTAATACAACATATGAATAAATTTCTTATTAATAGTACTAATAAATGGTTCCATTTGAAAAAATTGAGTTTTCCTCCAAAAACCATTCTGATGAACTTTATTTGCTCATAAATCACGTAATTTAGTATTTTTGACGGGAATTCGATTTTTCTAGCACTACACGGGTCATTTAGAATAAATTGAAACCGTCATGGCACACTTTAATGGAAAACTAAAAATTATATTATAAAAAGTATTGACGTTTGAAATGTCGCTTATTGGGTATTGGTGGATTCAGAAAATAATGCAGAGTTAAAAAATGTAATAATGTACAGGGTGTTCCATTTAAAAATCGAAAGTTAGTATCACTTCCGGCGAAACCGGAAGTGAAAAAAAAATCGCTTATATGTCAAAAAGTGCTGCTTATTATGTATAAAGATATCCCAAATTTCAATCAATTATCTTCAAAATTAACAGAGAAGAGGGGATGTACCATGATCCTGTTACACCCGGTATATTTGCTATATAAATATGAAGGTAAATATACATATATGCTATGTTATATTTGGAGAATTTAAATTTTTTGCAAAATTGTAAAAATATACAACATATCTTTGTTTTTTCCCACATTTATTTGACTTTCAATAATTGTATTTTGTTGAAATTTTCGAAATCCTTGGAAACAATACTATAAGTTACTTTAAACATTTTAATATATTTCCAAAGACAAACAAAAAAATTGGGGTGAGAACGTTATAGGAATCATCCTGTACATTTTTTGTCTAAATACGGGGTGGCCAGCTATATTTTGACCCATTTTGATCTTGAATAAAAGCTATCGAGATTTTCGTAGGTTGAATTTGATTAACTGCAATTTTTTTTATATACTAATTTAATTTTACTGATATTAATATTTATTTATTTAATTATGATTAAGTGCAGGAACATTTTTAAACTTGAAAAATATTAAAAAATGTGATTAAAGATTAAAAATATGACATATGGTAAATCTGTTGTTATCTGTCTTATTTTTTTAAATAAAAATATTTACTTATCGAAATTAATCTAGTAGACTAATTATCCACTTGTCTGTAAAGTATTAAACCTCTTATAAAAATCTTTATCATATTTTGTAGTTTATACGCAGTTATAAGATAATATAGTATTTTTCCACGAATCTGTTAGAAAGTACGGAGAATACAAGTTTACATCAAAATTTAATGTTACACTGAGAAACAGTAATCGTTGGATACGCCAATTAAAGTTGAACGTGATCAACTGATGACAGTGATGACATTTTCCCAATGAAAAGTTTCATTTCAGAACATTAAGTCCTTGTTTAAAAAATCTGACAAGTGTATAAAATTATTTTCCATAAACAAGAATCTAACGCGCAAAAAGTTTTGTCTACAATAAAATAATCTGTATTTAATTTTTATTTTCATGAATAAGAAGACATTAGATATCGCTTACTACTACTAACCCAACGTGGTATAATAAATTATGTCATTTTCTTGTGGATTAGTAAAAATACTAAAAGCCGACAAGCGAACGGGGCTTTAGCTACTGCGCGTCCAGGGCGTGAAAATCATGCAGTCACAGGTTCAAAAGGGCGCAAGAACCAAAGCTGCTGTATTAAATTGTTATGAGAATTTTTAAAAAACATAAAGAGTTATTTACGTAAGAAGACCGGAAAGTGATTCTTTACTGGGCGAACTGGCAGTATCCAAGGCCAGCGAGTCTTAGAAGCCGGCGATCCCAGTAAAGACACTTTCCCGGTGTGTTGGGTACAAAAGTGATATATAGAGGGCGGAATATATGCCAAGTGCATATATATCCATTTTTTGCATATTTCATCCAATTACATGAAACATTGCATGTTTCTGACAAAACTGTATTTTTGTGCATATTTGGAGATTTTTCGTCTTAACCAATTATCGGAGCCTCGCCAATATCCATTTGGCATGATGACGGTCTCGGATGCTAGGGCCAAGCAGGACTATTGCCTTTTTACCCTAGTCATCGCTGTAGACCTGGACCGGCCTCGTGCAGGGCGGGTTAACTTACTTTACGAACGGCCCCACTCACAAATGTGAGCGGTGCCGAAGATTTCGGTCAACCTCCCTGGGTCCTGGCTGATGAACCCTGCTGGCTAGGGCCTCTTCTGGCGCTCTTCTGTCTTCGTCTTCTTTCTTCGCCAGCTTGTCACCCCCGGGGGTAGTCATCTGTCTGTAAGGGACTGTGTGGATATTCTGTGACTTGGGATTGACTGCCAGTACACAAAGTGTCAATTGACACATTGTCATCTGGATCATCGGACAAGGTGAAGATGAACTGTGTAGCTCTAGGAGGTGAAGGCCTAAGTGCTTTCTTAGCACTTTCGTCCTTCACGGAGCCAGGGGGACAACGGGCACTGGTCGGTTTACTGACCGGCGCCCGCAAGGTTTGTGGGAGGGTGGTTGGTCGTGTCATGTCTTTTCAGTGGGTTTGGTCCATCTGTAAGGAAAGGATTAGTTGTACTTACCCGTTATCCAGTAACTGTACCTTCGGCCTCTTGTGCCTCGGTGCGTCGGCCGGATCATAGGAGGTGGCCTCCCTGATCAGCGGGTTCCTGTGCTCCTCAGCTAAGGTGTACAGTTTCTTCGCTCTATACCGGATGTTTTCGGTGACTGGTGTGTACTCAAGGTCCCTGAAGATGTCAGCGTTTCTAACGTACCATGGCGCGCCCACCGCTGTCCTGATGGCCACGTTTTCCACGGCTTGGATCTTCTTCAGATAGGTCTTCGCTTGGTATCCCCATGCTACGGAGGCGTAGGTCAGCTGTGGTCTGATGAGTGCTTTGACTAGCAGAAGCTTGTTTCTCAGACTGAGCCTGCTCTGGTTCCCTACCATCGGGTAGATGAGAGCTCTCGTCCGCTTGGCCTTTACCACGATGGCTTCGGTGTTCTGTCTCCATGTCAGGCCTTTATCCATGATTACGCCAAGGTACTTGACGGAATCGTGCCATTGGATGTCCTCGCCGAACATGAAGACGTGTCCTGTGGGGGTTTCCTTGCGTCCTTTCCTGAAGAGAATCGTCTGGCTTTTCTCCGCGTTGACTGCGACTTTCCACTTAATACACCATTCTTCCAGAAGAGAGGCTGCCTCTTGGAGTCTTCTGGTGGCTGTTTCCGCTCTCCAGGATCTGGCCGTGACGGCCGTGTCGTCCGCGTAGAGTGCCATTGCGGTGCCTTCGGCCCTTGGGAGATCAGAGGTGAAGACAGCGAACAGATGGGGTGACAGCACAGAGCCTTGGGGGACTCCGGCTTCCATCGGTCGATACGTGGACACACAGTCCCTGATCTTCACTCGCATCTGTCTCCCGTGCAGGTATGATCTAACTAGTTTGACGAGTGCAATGGGATAACCCATACTCATCATTTTAGCTAGTAGACCATCGTGCCAGACCCTGTCGAAAGCCTTCGCAACGTCCAGGAGTAGTGCCGCCGTGACCTGTCTTTGGTTGAAACCTTTGGTGACTTCTTCGGTGATCCTGAGCACTTGGAGTTCCGTACACGGAGCCTCGTCGGCGGGCGTAAACTGAGCAACAAATTAATGGGTTTACCTGTCCTTTGTTACATGTCATTTATTGGGGTTTCGGGGATTTCCAATAAAAAAGTTCTGAATACCTGGAGGGGTTCTGAGTACCTGAATAGGGTCACTAAATTTCCAAGAAACTTATTCTAAAATCTGCCTGCCTAAGAAGTTCCAAGGGGATTAATACTTGAAAACATCTATACATAAAGCCAAGTTGCAAAAAATGAAATCTGGACCCGTTCAGCAGTCTGTGAAAACCACATTTCAAAATGTTGGAAACCAAACAAGAAGTGAAACGGAGTTGTTTCATCAAGACTTAGCCAAAGCTTTAGTCGCAGCGAACATTCCTTTAAAAATGCTTCAAAATACCCAAATCAAAGAATTTTTACAACAGTATTGTAACCAAAACATCCCTGATAAATCTACTATAAGAAAGAAGAATGTGCATGCAGTATATAAAACGGTCATACAGGAAATTAAAGTTTCACTGGACAATGGCAGTTTTTATATTATTGTTGATGAAAGCATACTTGTGGTCGATATATCGCACATTTTATTATTGGAGCCCTACAAGAAAATAATCCAAGTAAACCATATTTAATAGCTCCAAAAGAGTTAAACAATGTGACCGTTACCCGTTTTATTCAATCGTCTTTGTCAGAATTTTTCTTGCCAAATGCAACGCATCTTCTCTAATAACAGAGATAAAAAAATGAATCAAAAATGGCAATTTTACGAACCGATGAGGCTAAAGTTAGCTATGAATTGTAACATGCTATTGTTGTTGGTACACACCACAGAGTGTTACAAATTGTTGGACCAAAAAACCAACATCATCGTAACACCCAGTATTTTTATTTAAAAAATCAGTAGACAGTAAGTAACATTCCCGAATAGTCAACCTATCTTCCAAAAAAGATCATCCAAATCGAACAAACGATTCAAAAGACAAACTTAATATCAATTTATGGTGATGCGATAATTCTTGTGGGGTGTGTATTATACATACATATTACTTGGAGTAAACTCCTATTTAGTCCAGTTGCTTTTCAAGTTTCAAATTACACAATTCTTTCTCAGTGTTTCATTATTTTTAATAAATTCGGCTTGTGTAAAACATTTTCATTTTCTGTAAATATCTCCACACTGCAACAGTTCAAAATATCTTTGAACTGTAATATTTAAGGGGGATGGGATTTTTTTTCTCTATTAGTTACAAAAAATAGTGGCTGAGATAACTAGACGTGCGTTTCGAGTTTAATAGTTTTTTTCACACGGTTTCTTCGGATTTAATTATATTGTTGGCTATTTCTTTGAACTACAACATGTAAGTACAGGCCATACGTATATGTCTTAACGGCTGTCATTTGTATTAGCCATTCGTTTTCGGTCATTGGACCGTTGGTTCTCCGCCAATAATTATCTAAAAGCGGTACTTCGTTCGGTGCCGATCAAAATTGAAGTTATCCCCTTTCGGAAGTCGGTTGCCAAAAAAGAAATGCAATTATAATATTTCAATTCTGGTAATGGATGGGATAATAAATGGAGAATGTATTCTCTTATTATTTTGTTTTAATTGAAAAATGTATAAACATCGCTTTATAAACAATAATAAAACATAATTTCTTCTCTTACCGAAACAAGTGGCTGAAACTGATTTTTGGTAAGGGTTAAATAATAACTTCCGGATATTGTAAAGTCCCACTGTTTGAAATAACATGCAAATATTATAACTCACCACGGCCCCCATTCCACAAATTACCATTGGAATCCGTATCAGTGCAGTGGAGAAGATACAGCAACTTGTACTGATATTGATATCGTCAACAAATGTGTAATAATAACAACTGGGTAACAGTGACAAGACAATTTGCTATTTTACATCAGCAGGCATTCAGCGATCCAGCAATCCAAGATCTTACACTAACCCTGATTTTACAGCAAATGTACGATTAGGTCCGGTGCCAGTACTAATAAAATTTACATACATATCCATTTCAACCAATATTTTGCAGCATAAAATTCCATTTCGATTTTCCATGTTCATTTCCATTATTTACTATCTCCTAGGTACTGAGTAATCAACACAATATAACACCAATCCTACTAAATCCTGCAGTAAATTATAATTTATAATTTACAAAAATTATCTATAAATAACTCGACCGAATAACCCCAGTATACAAAAAAAACTGTAAATTATGTAATACGCAGATATCTTGAATTCGCTTTTGGTTCAAGGTTACTGTTTATTTTCGTCTTTACCGTCATGTTGCCTATCACATTATTAGTATTACTTCTAAATAAAAGTATGTTGAACCTGAATGTTTCTGTTTATATAATTGTTTTGCTATCTTATAAAAACAATAATTATTAATATGCATAATTTTATGTACATACAACAGCAGAAAAATGCTGTTGTGATAAATACTTTTATGTGTACATTAGTCATTTTTATCGGCATTTTATTATGGATTGTTTAATTCTATGTAGGTAATCAATAATCATTTGCCGTAATTATCGAACAATTAGATCATTAAATTAATATCGTAATGATAATACAATTTCCAATTAATCAGAAGCACCGTCATGGTGCAAATATTTTTTAAAATCATTTAATTGATTTATGAGTAGTTATTGTTATTGTATTGTATTAAGAACTCGTATATCCGTTTATTCTAGTTAGTGAAGCAACAACCAGATTTTTAAAATACTGTCATATTTAACTGCAAGCAGAACGAAATCATATCATATTTAGTATAAATAGAACCTGGTTCTATCAAACTCTTACACATGTTATGAAGACCGCCGCACAACTAAGCAAGAACCAATCAGAGGTGGAGTAGAAACGTTTGGAATATTGAACTTCGTATTTTCATATGGAGCATTGCACAATATAATTGCTGTAACACTGACGTGGTTTTCCATAAAACATCATATACTGTACTCGACGCGCTTTTCGTCAACTAAGTTGGTATCATTTGAAGATAACCTTATGCTAACAATGTATCCTATTTATACCTTAACTATTAATACGGTACGTTGAACCGTGACGTACGAATCAATAGAGGCTATTTCTATAAATTAAAGAATTTGAATTTTGTATAAAAACGCGACAGTTATACTTGGCGCCCAACGTGGGGCCAAGTATAATTAATAAAGTACATGCCAAAACTGGAAAAGCGATGGGCTTGATTTTAAGCTGAAAATACTTTATAATTATTCATGAGCGAGACAAATGCTGAGCTTAAAAAACTAGCTAAAAACAATTCTAAAACAAAGCGGGAATGTCAGCACCACATAATTTTTAATTGAAAATGTTTATTTGTTCCAAAATGATTTGCATTTGATAAAGGGTTTTGCAAAATGTTGAATTTGGAAAAAAAAAATTTGACAAATAAAATTGACAAAAAGAGACATACATACGATAAACGGTGTGAAGATAGACCTTTAGTTTTGACCTTGAAGAATACATTCATTGTAACCGAATCGGTTGGGGGCGTTTCTAAAATAGAAATTAGTGAAAGTGTCCTACGAATTTTGGCTAGAGGCGGAGATCCAATCGACCACAATTAACCTTCCTTCTTAACCCTAGACACTGAGGAATTTGGCGTATTTATTTTCAAAAAAGTGCCTTAAGAATGTGTGACACGATTTTCGATTCGACACGTGGTAATTGAGATATAGAGAGAGGTCATTCAAAAATGACAATTTTCCAAAAACGCTCTGTAGCTCGGTAGTCGAATAAGACGATCGCGGTTTGCGCCATTGTTTCTCGATAATCGAGCTCAGGACACCTATATTGGTTTTTGTCTATCTGCCATAGTTTTAGAGAAAATTCAAATCCCATCTAATTTGCTTCACCCTGTACATACAGTTTATATGTTTGGGCTCACATTGGTCAGAAATGTTATTCGTCATGTTGGGGAGCGCAGGTATCTCAGTTCAGTTGTCTATTGAGAAACCACCCATACTAGGTATGTTATAGTTTGGGATGCAATATGAGTGGGAAGTAACTCACCATTTGTGTCTATTGAATGCAGCTGAAACGCAGAAGACATTCATAATATCTTGGACCTAGTCTCACCTTCATACCAAAGGTGAAACATGTATTTTCCAACAAAATAATTCCCGACCACTTACAACAGCTGTTACTATAAGACACCTGCAAGAATGCAATTGGCCAATGAATTCACCAGATTTTTCCCGTATAGAACATATGTAGGGTATGATAAGCCGAAGACTTGTTTCTTTGGATTATCCCCCGAATCATTTTGTGAATTTATTGCGTTTGGGGATTCAAAGGGTTTGGGATGACATTCAACATGATCACTTGATTCGTAAGCCCCGAATCAAGTATTCCAACACATATTGTGGAATGTGATCCTACGCTCTTTGAACCAAGGAGACCAGCGGAGTGCGTAAATTTGTACTTGACGCAAGTTCATCGAATAACTTCATTATTCCTATCCTTTTTTCTGAAATGAACGTCTACAATAAAATCAGTTTTACAAAATTGAACAAAAACCCCCAAATATTCCTGTGTTGCGCTTTCCAATGGCGAACAATATATATCTACATAATTGGGCAAATTTCGACTACCAATGTTATAATGTAAACTCTGCAACTTTTTTAAGCAACAGATCAGCTTCGTTTTTCCTGTTCCTCTACGTAGTACCTTTACTTTTATATTGCAGGGTGCTAATATAATAATGTATGCATTTATTGTACATTGATATATCTGATAGTAATATTTACAACCTGATAAGGATAACATAACATACAGAATATTATGGAAAATCTTTATTATCTATGCCATGAAATATGCAGTTTAATAAATAGTCTGCCTACTCGTTTGATAAATTTTGCAATATGACGTAAAACAAAATCTTGTTAATTGGAACGTAATCTATAACGATGTAATTATAATTAACGGTTAAAATTGTTAGCTTTTAATTATTCTATAACCATAACGTCATTATTTTGGCGTGGAGTCAAAACTCTGATGTTTTTCTTAGAAAATAGTACAAAGTACAATAATTTTTTTCCAGTCATTGCTTATAGCTAATGTAATCAGTATATGTGTAGACTAGTAGAACATGTATTTTTAATATCAAGCCTTGCCAAAATCTATTATCAAAGAATCAAAGGGTACAGTGAGTAAGTTAAATTAACACTTAAGGCGGCTTCACACTTGCGGCATTTACGTAATACCGAACATTTGTGTTAATTTGCCAAATGCCATGTACTTGTACTACAGGGGTATTCACAAAAAAATTGTCATCCTCTCAACTTTTTTTATTTTTTATCCTAGAAACCAAAAATAATAAAATAAGAAGTTGTAAGAAATTTTCTACTCATCTCAACGCACTAAAGAAAACAATCGAACATCGCGTTTCAAAGATATACACCAAACTTGGCTTAATGGAATGTCCCGTTTATTTTTGGATTCTTGATTTCCTCACATCAATGTCGTAAGTTTCAGTGCTGTCCTGTCACATTTTACACAGTTATAAATCGAAAAGTCCTAATTTAAATTCAATGAGGGCTACCGTTTTCAGGCTCACCAGTTGGCGCCACTGGTCGAGTAAGCCCGTGTCAAAAGTTATTGTTAGGCGCGGGAAAAGTTTATAATGTTTCATTATAATTATTTCGTACACCAGCAAATAAAAAACCTTGTTAATTGTGCCTCGGTGTTGTGCAGTTCTATTTTGTTCGGAAACAAAAGGCGGACATATGCTTCCGACAGACAAAACTCGCCTAAAACAGTGGTTGATAGAGATAGAGATAACTTTACTCCTTCGAAACATTCGTGTGTTTGTAAGAAACATTTTAATCCTGACGATTATGCGTTACCAAAGGAGTCTACTACAGAAAATCGTGAGTAATAATCAGGTACATTCGTTGTTTTCATCATACTCATTCTTGATATAACCTAACTTTAATAACATAAGACACTTCTGATAAGTACAATAATTGCTGAGAAAGTAAATTACTACTTTCCCCTTCTGCCATCATTGTGTTAAATGTTTTTCAGCTAATTTTTATAAAAATTACTAAAAACTAGCGTTAAAAAGCCATAGTAAACATTAACGTTCAGTGACATTGACCTTTCCGTACACTAGCACCTCTCGTGGTGAATTCAAGCGCGTTAACCGTCATTACAACGTTTATAAGGTATGCAATAAGAAATGTTCTTTTCTGTATTGTGGGTTGCGTATGTCTGGCATTACCCTAAATATAGATGCATATAGGCCACCACCATTACATCGTACAAAACTACCGTTTTTTGTACTTTTTATATATCTTTTTATAATAGCATCTTTATAAAGATAAATTCACTTTTTATACATGGGTGCACTCATTTTGATTCAGTTTTTCGCACTCGTCTAATTAAGAGCAGGATGCTTCTTTGAAGGAGAACCTGTAACACTTGGCAATGCAAATATCTCGTGTCAGAGAAGTATCGATTGGTGTTTGGTAACTCTTGTAGAATCGTCCTATACATTTATACTTTCTATACCTGTATCTGTTGTTCTATTGGCTCTGGCAAGCATACAACTATTGCTCAATCCAAATTGGTTAACTTGCCCCGTTTCAGTTCACTTCTTTCCAATTTACAATGATTATATATAATAGTCATATTAACACTATTGTTTTACGCTCCTTGTCATATCAATTTTAGTTTAAATTTTGTTAAATTAACTTTTTTCGGGAGTTTTTTTTTGACATTGTACATTATTCTCTGCGTACTTTTACTGGCATTACTATATTACTGTATTATCTGTTATGTTCAAATGTTAAAATTTTGCAACAGACAATGTGATATTTGTGATATTTTAGATATGTGTGGATGCTCAGGTTTTTTTTTGTGAATATCGTTAATTTCGGGATAAACATATAATGGATAGATGAATTTACAACCAATTAGGACACAATTTTTTTATTAATGACAACATTTAATTTAAAGTCCAACGTTTTGGTAGTTGATTATTACCGTCTTCAGGGCTGTAAGAACCAATGTAGTAAGATGATGGTATACAATGCACTTAAATTCACAAAAAAAAATGTTGGTATAATAAACAACCCACTAAACACAAATACCAATGATTTGTCTCTCTTCGTCTACTGACATGTAGAGGTCGCTAATTAATGAACCCAGTGTCAATTTTTCTTCTCACATATCTACTAAATATTTTGTTAAAAAATGTTATATTTTAAAGAACATGGAATGTATTAAAAAATAAATAATAGACAATTAATTAGAATAAAAAAATAAAACTTAATGAGTTATACAAAAATGAACATCTGTCAGATGATAGACGAAATATCTAAGACGTGGTTACGATTTGTAAATATCTGTGGTAAATACATTGAGAACAAAAATGACGTCTCGAGAACAAAGGACTTCTTTCAACCATATATAATTTCTAATAAGCTGAAAAATACTCATTGTCAGTATGGTAAAGTTTTACTTAAATACTAAAATTATTTTAATCATTTTAATAGATAAATCATAAACAATGATTGAAATAATCGTTGCTTATGACCCTACCATCGCTTACGATTAAAATTATGAGAAAAAAAATTTCAATTAATTTAATTATTCTTTAAATTTAAGTATTTCAAAAAGCCCATTTGTTTTCTGGGAGTATGTTATTTTACAGTAAAATTGCCTGCGTTCATATAATTACAACCCTACATAAAGAGAACAAATTAATATGAGGGAGACAATAAACAGATAAAAATGTGGCTAATTAAAATTATTTAAAGATTTAAAAACAAATAATTTTAAGTTAAACCACATTATGAATATAGTTTATCTCATTTCTGTTTTTTGCGAAGGCTCTGATGTGCAGTCCTACCTAATCAGAATCATCTTCCCAAGCGACGTCGTTTTAACGTTCTGCGGAAAATCAACATTTATCTCAAAATCGGCGATGTTGTAAAGTATGTTTTTCTAACTAAAAACATACCTTTTGGATTTTTGGGCCACTTGTGTTTATGAGAATCACCATTACATCTAAACTTGGAAAGATGGAAAATAGAGATTCACCTTCTGTCTTTTATTGTGATATTTTCAGTAGAAATTAAGAGTTTTGTGGTACATTTTTCAATGCAGACCAGATCACAGTAAAATATAGACATTGTAGGCCAAAAATCAAGCGCGCCCTCAAATAGATTTTAATTTTTTTCTTGGATACACAAATTTGAGTGATTTAACTGTAAACATACGATGTCATAGTGTTTTTAAACTTAAAGTAGCATAATTAGATTGACCAAAATCTCTTAAATGAGCATTTTTTTCACTTTATCTCTCAACATCACAATGGCGGACTACAGTATGTATATTTGTCCTTGAGCTGGTCTTGAAAAAAAATGACGGAGTTGTCGTGAAAAATAACTTCGCCCGTGTTTATCCTTCTAAAATATGTATGTACGACTGCTCAGTTGTAAAAAAAGGTTGAATTTTTGAATGGTCGGTCTCTCCACTTATATTGATAGAGGAATCCTACAAAGAAAATCAGGATAATAATAGAATATCACAACAAAAAAATTATAGATTATGTTATTTGTTTTAATTCTTCCTCTGTTCTCTTTATCATGCACGCATCGCACCATGATACGTTGTCCGTAAAACCCTAAACAATGACTTCAATCTATACGTTGATATATCAATTTTATGACGTTTTCGCAACGACAATAATAAACCCAAAACCTACAGCAACGTTCACAGTCATGTATTGGAGTCGGCCAGACGTTAAAACATGCCTGTTTTATTTTGGTAACGAACAACATAACTAAGTGACGTCATCTAGTCGGCCAGAGGAAGTGGGTGACATGATGACGATTTTCTACACCTAAACGTTAACTTTTGTGCAGATGTAAGTTGCAAAATTGCTGCTTGGGTTCCTATGTACAATTTCATTAGACCACTACATAACACTGAATATTTTCTGCCAGCACTGGAAACATGCGAGCACTGCGATGCTGGATAATGGATAGGTTAAACATTTTGCAGTTGGCTGAGTTCATGTTCTTGATTCGTGGCCGTTTACCTATACTCTGCAGAAAAATAATTGTGTTTTGACGGAGCCAAAAGCCGAACATTTGTGCAAATACCTCCATAGACTATACATTCTATTACACATTCAGCGAACGCCTAATAGTTGTAGTAGTTCGTTCGTTGTTCGGCATCAATGTGGAACCGCCTTAATACAGTCATTTCATGTACCTAATTAAATTACTAAACAACTATTAACATTCTCTATTAGTGGATTGTCAAAAGGAATATAAATGCTTGTTTTAAATTAAATCTAAATATAATTTGGCAAACATTGCGGCCCCGCGATGCTAGTATTAAATGCACATCTTTAAATAGATAATACACTTGTACATGCATTAAAATTAGTAAATTAGTTTAAATTTACAACAGTTGGAGTTTCCTGAAATATGATCTTAAAGAAAGTGTATTTAGCAGTATTAATAATATTTCCATTCCTTTTAATATGAATTTAAAAAAATTATCCATTGCTGTATCGAAATGTTCGAGATTTGCGAATAACATATTAGGTAATAAAGTAATAACACTGTAAAACACATTAGTAGAGAATCGGTTAAAACAAACATTATTAGAACTAGAAAAAGTATGTGATGCAATATATTGAACTTTAAACTTTCTTACCGTATGAAAAAATATTAAAGAAACATTTTTGTTTTCAGTCGTTTTAAATGATTTTTAATATTTTGTACACATTTGACTTTATAACATGGGGTTAAGATAAATTTGGCAGTTTGATATTTGAAATATCTAATTTAGTTACAAAAATGTCAATGTCAATGTGAAGAAATAATCTTCTTCTACACTATTAGTGTGAAATTTTTAAAATATATGACATGAATTATTATTGACAGTATCTAATGACGCTGATAAACCTTTCAAGGATGATATAATATATTATGTATTATATTGGTATAAAAGTTATGTGCTGGCCACATAAGATTTTTTACTTTATTATGGACACAGTCATCTATACCGTGTGTAAAACGGCTAATGTGGCCAACTGTTAACAAAGACCGATTGAACAAGCGAGATGGACGTAACAGTGTGAGTGTATTGTAGCTGGCTGGTGGGGCATAGACCGAGCCGTCCCTATTCGCTGGGTGTGTTTTATTCCATCTCATTTCATTCTAGTTCGCAGCCATCGCTCGTATTCTTTCTCTAACTGGTCACACTTGGCCCTTGACATATGGTATACCCTCTTGCAACTCTTGCGAGTGATTTTAACCCTCCTTGTCTTTTCAAGCCAAGAATGTTTGTTCCGGCATTAGCAAGTAATGTTGCAGACGTTTTCCGGAAGCCGGTATATGCAGAAGAGTTGATTACTCCCAAGAATCCGCCAATTTTTGGGGGAAATTTCCAAATGTATTTAAACCCACCGGTTGACTGAGACGAGAAATCTTCATCTACACTGTTAGTGTGAAATTCAGTGATGTGTCTTAACTATCGGGTATTTTAACGACCTACGCAACATCTACCTCTTGTATAACGGCTATAGTCAATTTCATGAGCTCGTCTCTTCCGCAAGCCCCAGTTACTCCCAATATTAATGCAACCTACAATAAACCTTATTGTTAATTAAGACGTATAGACCATAAAACAAAATTTAATTTTTTACCTTCGTTGTCAAAAATGATTCATCTTCTTGATAAAGAAATCTGCTAATCTCGTCTCAAGAAAAAATTAGGGATTTTTTCGCCCATAGATTTTCTTTTCAGGAAAGCAGTTAGCTTCGGAACATCGGGAGATATCCACGTTATTTTTAATTATCAGCGAATTTCAGTATGAAGTACGAAAACCATTATCGATGATTTCATTTTCTTGGATTTTTCGGCGAAATAAGCCAGAAGTCAATTTTCTATACATTTTTTGATTTTTTCTTTTATAATATATTACAAATAAATTTCGTCCTCTAATGCACCCACTCAATCTGGATTTCTCTGACAATAATTCAAGGCATGCAGTACTCGTAGCTTCAGCAAATTTCGGAGTATTCGGGAAGTCTTAACAATCACTTTCGTTTTCACTTTTATTCATTTTAGTGTGGTTTTTACTCATTATTTAATCGTATTCGCGGAGACAAAACAATATGACAACCACTCGATCTAACATCAGGGCAAATTGAGGTGATTGTGAGAGAAATGTAACTGACGTTTGATGAACTCCAGATTGCTAGATATATTTTGATTTTTTTTTTATAAAAAATGTTATGGTTGTGGAAAAAATAGCGTAAAACTCACGGAAATCGCTTTGCAACACTCGTGTGATAAAGTTGGGCTTTCTACACTTGTGTCTTACAATATATTACTGTTTTTTATTCTTAAATTGTATTATTCGTTACTTCTGCCCAATCCTGTATGTTAATTAATAATATTTATACTACAATAATTCTAAGTTTATAATATGATGAGTAAAATAAAATGGTAAAGCGTGGGTTCAACATTTACAAATAATACCACAGAAATAGATACTAGCCTAAATAAGCTACCTACTGAGAACAATGCTCTAATTATCATATTTACAGTAAGGTATTCTGTGTAAATTTTAGAAAATAGATAACATTGGACAGAACTGTTTAGCCTTACGAATTTATGTTTATTATAAAACACAAGGCTTTCGTGCAATTCGAAAATTTGCTATTAAGAGTTCCATCTTCAAAGCACATATTCACTATGTCGGTAAATTATGATAAAAACACTGTACCGGAAGGTGGACCTACGACCTTACCACCCAGCTGACGTCTCGACTATTGGTCAATGTCACGTGCTATTAGCTTTAAGTTTTATTAAGGGTCGGATTCCAGTTTATGGTGATTTATTGTGAATTCGCCAATATCGTGAGAGAATTATTATTTATTATGTGTTGTGTATACATACTATTTTGTGAATTAATCAAAAGTGAGAACATGGATTATAAAAGAGAAAAAAGGCCTAGACTGAGAATAAGTGTTCCTAAAAAAAATGGGTTTTGCAGTGGCGAAGAATAAGTATCGTAAATTATGAGAACATTTTTGGTGGTGTATGTAATTATATTCTGTCGCTGTTTTTAGTTTTTTAATTTGCATATTTTGAAATTTTGAAAAATGGTAGAAAAAAATCTAATTTTTTTTTCAAAAAATCCTACGCAGTGACACAGATTGAACTTATATCTATATGTCCTCCAAATTTCATATTCGTATCTTCTCTAATAACGTCACAGTTATCCGGCTACAAATTCATGTTTTTTACGGTCGCAGGCGGAACTCTTAAAATCCTTCGTTAAAAAAATGTTAGTTGCTTTAATTATTTAAAAAAAAAGGAGAAATCTGTTAATATTCTGAATTAATAAAAAAACAGCAGAAGATGTGAGCGTTTTGAGTAATTCTTCTCATTAATACAGGATGTTTTAAATAGATTGTGAATTGCATTGGTTACTGGTTTTATTTTCAACAGATATTCAACACAAAATTGCAAAGTACTCTTAAACATTTTTCTCAATAATAATAAAAAATGGTAACAATGGTCTCATTTGGAATAATACTCAGATTAATCTGTCAAATAATATAGTCAAATATGACGGATGCGTTATTCTATTAATACAAAAGTAGGTAACTTGTAAAACAATATTAAACAAAAACCCTAATTTCGTGTTTTGTACTAATAAAATAAAGAATATATGGTTGTAATTTGCATTCGTATTTTATTAAAATAATACCATTGTTTTCGTTTTTGGTTATTGTTATCATATATAATAGAAAACAGGATTATGTTGGTGATCTGGTGAAATATTTTGATTGTTTTGTATAGTTACTTTTGGTAGTTGCTAAAAATAGCCATCCATGTAAACTCGTGTTTACATTTGCTTGTGAAGCGAAATAAACCTTTACTTTAAAAAAAACAAACCCAATACATTACAATCAGAAACATACTATGCCTATAAGTAAAACTATAAAAATGTCATAAATTAAACTATGTATATTATAAAATGAGTTTTATCGATGTTCATTAACATTTTACAGCAGCTTATTAAATAATTTTTTATGCCTATATTTTTTTGCATAAAGTACATACTTATATGATTATTGTGTAATTACGCTCAAGAAAAATGAGTAATTAAATTCATAGTATAACCAGATAATACTGTTACATGTTTGCTACGTCCCCGCAAACACCTCAAATGGTGGATTCGTTGATTGAAAGTCCTGGTAACACTTACTGACTACGTTATTAACTAATTAAAATTTAAGAATAATGACTTAATGAATAAGTTAACTATAACCACAATTTAACACTTAGAAATCGCTATTTTAGTTTCGAACTTTCTGAATTGCTCGCACAATTACAAATCAGTACTGAGCTCATCGACTCGTGTGCGTACAGTCTAGAATTTTTCTTGAATATATCTGCCCCTTCTTGAAGAAGTCTAGTTACATCTTTATAAATCCAGGCTAAAGCCTCATACTCGCGAAATGCGAATTTTTCGTCCGATTTTTCGTGTAAGTAAACCTGATTTTAACAAATATTCTTGGCGGAAGATCTCAACTTAATGTAAATTCGGAAAAAAATTTAAATCAAATGAACTTTTTGCTGATATTTTCCCTCTCCACGACGTTAATGCCAAAAGAAACATGACCATACTTAAGCAGTAAAGTAAACATATGTTATGAAATATAAATGTCGCCCTCTACTTTCTCGTTATACGTATATCATTCTCTAACCCACATATTCCTTGCACCACAGAATAGCTAAACCATGCACCCTCATTCTTTACATTTTTGTTATACAAATTAATTAAAATGTAATAAGTACCTCTATAAATAATAAAGATAAATACAAATTCAGGCCTTATATAATAAGGAACAACATCACCTGCAACCAACAAAAATTCAACAAGATCCATTTTTCTCTAGAAATGTAGTTTGGCGAGATTAGCCTACATTAGTAGTGCAGTAATTTTCAACAGACATAACGAGCACTATTGGTCTGATATGAACCTTCACCGTACCCCAACGTGCGATCTCAGGGACGCTTTGGGTTTTAGAGTTTGGGGTGCTCTACGTGGCAATCGTGTTTTAACAGATCACAATGTCAAGAAAGTCTTAATGTTCTAAAAATTCTAGGTAATTTTAAATCAGAACATTATTGAGTAGATTTATGGACAGGAAACCTCAACAGAGAACATTATTGAGGGACTTATACAATCTACCCTTAATTGAGGCAAGAAATTGGTTCTTCCAACAAGATGATGCTCCACCTTATAATATCAGGGCCGTTTTGGAATTATTAAATAACACAATTTTGGAAATAACTGGATGTTTTAAAGTGACGGACCAGTGCGGTGGCGCACCACGATCATCTGACTTAAGACCACTGGATTTTTTCTTTAGGGGCCACATTATTACAAATAATACAAGAAGTCCATTGGAGAATAGTCAACAATCTCAGTCATTTATTTCTTTCTCTATAGGCACATATGAATTACGAACACGTGTCTTCTAGTTAGTTAAATGTTATAGAGTAAGAAATATTCACTGATACTATAAGAATAAATAAAATATCACTTAGTATAGAGGCCTGCTTAATTCTGAATATATGTATACCACATCCATTATATAGTTCCTCTTGAACAGTAATGTCGTTTCAAGTATAAAATAAACTTTTAAACATTTATAGTTGTAATGTAACTATCACCCGTCAGCCTTAACTCGCTAATAAAAACCAAAAACCAGATAAATGAACTTAGACCAAATATTATAGACTATGAATTCCGTTTCAAATCTACATATTTAATGAAGAGGTGGAAGAGAGTGAGATATATATATATATATATATATATATATATATATAATATATATATATATATATATATATATATATATATATATATATACAGTATTTAAATGCGTAGTTATATATTTAACCCTCAATATATTTCGTCGAGTACAATTGATT